>VDFB02381901.1:0-163685 GCA_007258455.2 Sequoia sempervirens | reverse complement strand
CATCTTTTCTCTTTGTTCCAGCCACGAGGCTGGTCGTGGCGGAGTTGTCACCTTTCTCTCGCCTACGTGGCATCAACTTTTAGTCGATCATGGATGTGACCCCACTAACTAAGTGGTTTGGGCTCTTTTCCATATGAATAATCATTCCTTTGGGGTGATTAATGTTTATGCTTCCAATGATGTTGAAAAATCTGCCCTCTAGTGTTGGATAGTCAATTCAATGTTGGCCGCTACTTGTGTTTTGTGTGGGGATTTCAATATGATTGAGCAGCCCCACAATAAATGTGGAACTTTTCCCATGCACTAGACAACTGGCAAAAGAAAGGCTTGGTTTTATATGTCTAATAAATTGGGGCTTTTTTTGATACCAATTCTAGTTGTTGTCCTCGTCAATCACCTTAGTACACATGGACCAATTTGCGCTCTGGGCTTGAAAGAGTTTTAAAGCAACTTGATCATGCCATGATTTTAGCGCAATCTTTCTTCACTTTTGTTGACTGCTACTCCTTACTTGTTGAGTTGTTGGTTGAAGTTGTCTTGTTGTCTTGTCTAACCACTTCTCCAGACAATTTTGCATTGAATGGCAAGTTGCAATTCCAAAAGCTATGAGGAGTCAATTCTTTCTTAACACATCTCTGCTCAATCACAAGGCCACGTCTACTTATATCTAGCATGTATGGACTCTTGAACCACGTCCCCTTCAAGAAAATGGATGGATCAAGCGGTGGAATGATGCCATAACCTGTATAGCCCAATTTCTTCACATATACGGGCATCAACTAGCTTGCTTTTGCCACTGCTTGTATGAGGCCACTACTTGGGAGCTTCACCTAGCCACCTCCACTTTGGAAGCTCAACCATTTGATTCCATTGCCCAATTTCAGCTAGCCCAACTGCGACAGTAGAAGCAAAGTGTGGATGCCTATACTGCCCACAATGCTCAGATCAAAGCCAAATTGCATTAGATCAAAATTGGAGATAAAGTCTAAGGAATTTTTTCAAGCGTTATGGGCTCACCACACTTTGCATACCATCAAGAAAATTTGTGAAGGCCATCAACTCTTCCAAGAGTTACCTGATGTTCTTTAGGCGTTATGGGCTCGCCACACTTTCCATACCATCAAGAAAATTTGTGAAGGCCATCAGCTCTTCCAAGAGTTACCTGATGTTCTTAAGGCCTTTGTCTGACACTATGAGAAACTTTTTGTTGCCTAGGAATACATGCCTGCAAGATGTCTTGCCTTTAAAGCAATGCCTTGTAGGTGATCTTTTGTGACTAGCTCCTCACCCAAGGTGATCTTAAGGAGGCAATTTTCTCTATGGCTAATAACAAGGCTCCTAGCCTTGACAACTTCCCTTGTGAATTTTACAAAACCTTTTGGGACACTATTGGGAGTGACCTTCATAATGTGTACCTTGAAGCCATGCAAATTGGGTGATTGGGCAATTTAACCAATAGAGGTAATATCAAATTCATACCTAAAACTAGCAACCCGGAGGATATCAATAATTGGCACCCTATCACTTTGTTGAACGTCTCCTACAAGATCAATGCCAAAGCGTTGGCTCTCAAACTGTAGTTGTTGTTGCCACTTATTGTTAGCCCTGAGCAAACAGGATTTATAAAATCCAAATTTATCCTAGATAACATAATAGCCATCTGGGAAGGAATAGAATGGGCCCGACAATCTTACCAGCCGTTGGTTTTCATTAAAATTGATTTTTCTAAGGATTACAACCGCATTGAATGGCCTTTCATTTTTTCCATGCTCTAGGCGCTTGGTTTTGTCCTGATGTTTCTCCAATCAGTTCAAACGTTTTTTTGCAGATGCTTCTACCTACATTACCATCTCTGATCAGCAATCTCCCTCTTTTGGGCTTCTTCGGTCCATTAGACAAGGGTGCCTCCTTGCCCCAACTCTCTATGTTCTGGCCATAGAAGCTTTTGGCTACCTCCTTGCTCATGATGTTTCCCATTCCCGTGTCAAGGGGATTGTTTTTCCCAATTCTAAGCAACAACTAGTTAATGATCATTTTTGTCGATGATTATTTCCTCTCTTCACGAGGAAGAAGAGAATACCACTTAGGCCCTCAAGTGCCTTGACATTTTTTGTCAAGCCTCTCGCTCCAGCCTTTAATGGCATAAGACCTTGTGTTATAGACAATCCTTTATGCCCAAGCCTGCTTGACTAAGCTCTTTCTATTATAAATGGTTGATAATGGGGAAATCTTTTAATTTCTCGGCATACCTTTTACTTTCCACGCTAGCCATTTTGAGCTTTTTAGCAAGTAGTGCTAGCAAGAATTGAAAAGAAGCTTCAGTATTGGATCACCAACCCTCTTTCGTTGGCTAGTAAGTTTCAAATTTGTCCCAAGATATTGGTGGCCATGCATGTTTATTATTCCTCTTGATGGGTTCCCTCCAAGGCTTCATACTTGAAGGTTGAAAAGATCCTCAGATATTTTCTCTGGGCTTCCAGCGATGGACATCATGGATTTCATTGGGTGGCATGGGAATTTTGTTGTTTGCCACGAGAGGCTTACAAGGCACTTCTTTGTGTGCCAAGTGGATAATGAGGCTTGGAAAATTCTTGTTCACCATTGGATTGGCTCTAGCTTCCCTCATGTTTTTCTGGCCTGGAAGGGCCTGGATCTTAGCACTCTTCTAACCATGAAGGAGTCAGTTCACATTCAAGGCACTTTTGTTATCAAAAGCACTTGGAAAGCTTGGGAAGTCCTCAAACCTTGGCTTCGTTGGGTTGGAGATGATTTTCGCAATGGTGTATCCATTAATCCATACTCCACTTGGTGGTCCCAGCTCTTAATTATCAAGGGAGCTTGTTGGCTCCCTTACCTTCGACCCAAGCTCTGAAATTTTTTAAATGAGGAGCCTAAATCTTGACATATTTTATTCATCTGGCCACCAAGAACTTTCTTCCTTGGTTAGATTTCAAACTGAAGTGCAAACTCTCAAATCATGATCAAGAGACTTACCAAACAGTATTGGCTTCCATTCCCTCGTAGTCTATGATGTCCCCTCAATGTTTCAAAATTGAATTTTGAGTTTTCTATTAAATTCTTATTTATTTATTTTTTTTGGTATCGGCAGCAGTGCCGAAAATTTCAAGAAATTGCATAAAACAATAATGAAAGGGAAATTGCGTAAATAATTGAAAACCTAGTAATCTTTATTTATTCAAAACATGATAAGATCATACCCATAAGCCAAAATGCAGTAGTTTGGAACCTAGGTTTTTACACAGCAATCACAACAATCAGATGCAAAGATGCCATGTTTCAGTTTGCACATTTTTTATGTTCGTTTTGATGCTGGTGTGATGAGTGATGTTGAATGCTTCCAAACAAAGAATCTGCAACCCCAAAAGCAAGGCATTTGGCTCCCAAACTCACACGTGCTATTTCCTTTGCCTAGTATAGCTTCTTAGCTCCCATGTGCCAATTAAATGCTTGTTTTTGCTACTTGAAAAAACCATGTTTTCCTTTGCAGATCTGGACACCTTGGCTTGGAGAATAACCTTTGTCAAATACAAGCTCAAGCCCTCTCCTTGTGTTTCCTGAATAGTAAGGCCTTTGATGCAATATTGTGAATGACTTATGTTTTATTCAAACTTGCTGATATAAATTGTAATTGCTAAAAGAAATGCTAAATGAATCTGTGAAATATTCTGATAATGACCTCTGATGGAGACCATTCAATCTAGAACCCTTGGACGGTCTTTCATGCCTGTAGATCCTGTCCTAATTGAGGGTTTTCATCCTCTGATCAGCTTGAAGCTTCAAACCTACAAACCTGTTGCTCAGCCATTGTTTTGCAAATAATATCTTCGGTAATGAAAAACAATCTTCTTTTCTCTCCTTATGCCTTTGCCAAAATCCACGCCCAAGATTAGGGTTTTTCTTTTTCAACAATAAAATATTAATATCTTTGCCACTCAAAAAGCCACACCAACTTGCCTTTGCATAATATTTTAATATTTTATCTTTTGTCTTCAAAAGCGCCTTCACTTAAATATTCATAAAGTGACTAAAAATTGCATTCTTTTAATTAAGTCACTTTATTACTTTATTTAACGATCAAGTTATAAAGTACTTTATCAATGTAACTTTATAACATTAAATTAATAAGTCATTTTAATAATAGAATATCATTAAAGTAATGTGACTTATTAATTCAATAACTCCTGGCACAAGTCTAGCAATAATCTCCTGAGAGTGTCCTGTCACCATTACCAACTGCACGTATGCTGTCACAGAACTTGATATTACTTATTATAAATAGCAAGTATCAAAGGTGAACTCTTGAAATGCCTTCAAACGGCCAACCAAATGCTAGAACACTAAGCTGAATAAGTCAGAATGAAACATCACGCCAACTACAGAGCCAGAATCTCCCCAATGGGTTCCCTGAATGTCTCGCTAGCCTACGGGAACCATAGTCATAGGCTAACCCCAAAACCCCAAACCACTGGCTAGAAAGGGGACATTACAATTGGCCCTCCTTGAAATTGCTTGTCCTCAAGCAATCTCAACTCTAGATGCTGCAAAATGACCTCATTCTCTCACGTTGCATCCTCAACCGGCAGGTCCTTCCACTTAACCAAGTATTCCCTAATGACTCTTCGTCTAAAGTTGCACTCTCTAGTGTCAATGATAGCCTTAGGAATAAGAATCAATTTACCCTCCTCATCCAGTGGTGGTAACGTTGTAGAAGGTGTCACATGATGCCCCGATGCCTTCTTGAGGCGAGAAACGTGAAACACGTTGTGAACCCTGCTCTCTACCAGTAACTCTAACTCGTAAGCCACCTCACCAATCCGCTTGGAAACTCAGAATGGTCCATAGTAGTGTGGCTTGAGCTTCTCAGAGCCACTCTTCCTTAGAGTGGATTTCCTGTAAGGTTGCAGCATAAGATAAACCATATCACCCTCCTTGAATGAATGCTCAACTCTGTGTTGATCTGCATATTGCTTTTGTTGATTCTAAGCCTTCTGTACATTCTCCTGAAGAGATCTCATGATGTCCTAGCTGTCCTGCAACAAATCCTTCGCACTAGGCACCCTACTATCTCCAAATAACAAATCCAAAAAATTGGGAGCATCATAACCATAGAGTGCCATGAATGGTGACATTTGTATAGACATGTGGTATGTAGTATTATAACAATACTCGCATAAATGCAGCCACTTGACCCATGCCTTCTACTGCCCTACAATGTAGTTCCTCAGGTATCCCTCCACCCCATTTATTAACTATTTCGATTTGTCCATCCGTTTGTGGGTGGTAGCTTGTGCTCGGAGTGAGTTTTGTGCCACTGAGTCTAAATAACTCCTTCCAAAAATGACTCATAAATTTGTTGTCCCAATCACTTACTATATTCCAAGGTAGCCCTTGTGTTGTACCCAAAACCAAAATTTTTGCTTCACTAAGGCATTTTGCTTAATTGAGTCTTAACCTTGTTAAAGTGATGTCAGAAGGTCGTTTTTGGGCTCTTCAAATATGGAGTTGGTGTCAGTGTCATGTCAGTCTGTTACTAAAGGAATTTAAGAAAAGTGAAAATCTAAAGAAAAATCACCAAAATTTTCTATCTCTGAAGAGGGGAGCATATTTTCAAATGGGCGCCCTATCTTTTAGAGGCTCAGATCCTGTTTTTAGGGTTTGTCACCTCCAGCAGACATTTGTCCGGCATCACGTCAACTTTGCAGTGAGCTATCAAGTTTATCAAACGGACCTGTTTTGGGCAAGTTATGGAAGATATAGTGCAAAACAAGGTGAAAGCGAGAATTGGCTAACATTGGAGAAAAGCGCAGCTTTTGGAAAAGGCGCCCATCTTTTTGAGGTGTCAGATGAAGACTTTTGACTAAATGCCACCCAAGATGTTTATCTCATATTTGTTCAAGCTTCGCGACGCATCCGTTAGTGGGTGAATCCGAAGTGTCTAAACCTGAGGTCAAACGTAGGGTCAAATCTTAGTCAGAATATCAGAGGAAAAAGAAAAAGAGCACATTTTGAGAAAGGCGCCTAAGCTTTTCAAGTCTTTAATGCTTTCTTTCTGATGATATCAGATGTTCAATGTGTCCGTGTTACTTTCAACTTTCCGTTGCCTATCTCCGTCAGATCAGAAGATGTCTTAGCAACTTGCAGTCAAAGTTTTTGTGTTATTTTAGTCAGATCCAGAAATGGCTAAGTTTGGAGGAAAAAGAGCAACTTTTCAAAAAGGCGCCCATGTTTTTCGCCCTTCAGATGATATTTTCTTGGGAAATGTGCCTTTGCAGCTGTTATACAGAATGAGGTCAGCTCCGCAGTGAACCTGAGATCCAGTCCTGAAAGTTAATAAATCAGAAGTTATGAAGGATTTATTTTTCCCTTCATACGAGATGTGGAAGTCAAAATTTGACTAAGTCAGAGAAAAAGCGCAACTTTTCAAAAAGGCGCTTGGATTTTTGAGCCTTCAGATGTCAGTTTTATGGTTTCCAGTCTCAGGATATCTTTTGATCAGTTTTTACTTAGCTCTGCAATGCACATTAGCTATGTCGGAGAAGCGATCAACCCGGTGTCGAGAGGATGAGCGGAGGAGTCATTAGAAGTTTTAGCCCTAAATTTTCTTGAAATTTGGCCAAGTCTGGAATTAAGCCTTAAGAGCTCATTGGCGTTTGAAGTGCTTCCTCTGCGGAATCACCCGGTTGAAAAGCGGACCGGCATGCACAAATAAATTGCTCTTCAAATTAGGAGGAAGCTCCCTCTTGCTGATGATGTTTGGAAAGAAGAAAACTAAAACTAAGTTGCCTATCTTTTTGGATCGGCAGAATTACAAAAGTTTTTAAAAACACAAACCGCGGTGAATTTTTAGGCAGAAGTTCAACTACGACTAACTTAAACTAAAGACGTTCCTAACCTCTCAAGTAATAGCAGAGCAAGAGAAGTTAGAAATTAACAAGGTAGATTCTCTGACAAAAATACTTTAATAATCTCTCTCCCAACAAACACCTACACACTTCACTGTAAGCTGAAATAAAGATCATGAAAGCATAACATAGATAGCGGAAATCTGAGATTTTCGACCAAGGCAAAAGAGGCTCATGATTTTATTACTCAAATCTACCGAAACAAAACTCCTTCTAGCATGCCTTGAACAAAGTGCAGCTAAGGGGCAAACTTATTCTTAACACAATAGAAAACAGCAATCACTAACTCCTTGTTGGCTAAAGAGGCTCAACAATTTGCTTATCACAATACAAATGAACAATGCTTGAGCAACAAATAGAAGGCACAATAGGCTCAGCGTTTTGTTCTCATAAGCACGGTTTAAACTAAGTGAACTGAAACTGAATAACAACTTGCTGCAATTCAAGCTCGCAATTTGCTATGACAATAACCCGTTCCAATACAAAGTGAGCTGACGAATAACAACTAGCATTAAAAGGGCTGGTAGGTTGTTATCGTAAAATAACCGTTAAAGAAACTAAATGAGCAAAGGCTCTTATTTATAGAAGCTGAGGAGTAGGGAACCTAAAATCTGCTTTGCTTTCACAATCTAGGGCTTGCTTCGGCAAACAGAAACTTTATTACTAAATCTAGAAGAAGAAACCTAAAGAAGCAGAAAAGCGGAAGCGCCAAGCTATTACATCTTATCTTCTTTCTATTCAAAGAATGGATAAGGATTATTCCAAGAAAGAAAGCGGGAAAGAAAGCTTCTAGAAGAAAGCTGCTTTAAAGCTCGATCACATCCGCTAGGAAGTTTGAGACTGTGTCCCGGTTCGGTGCATCTATGCCATCAACAGCAAAACACCGCTTTTCAAGAATATCTTCAGCATCTTCAATAGATCTCAGGAAATCTTCAACCTCATTGGCCGCTTTATTGAACTTTGCTGACATCACTTAAATATGACCTATCCTTCCGCCAACTAGGCTGCAACTATGAATAACATTCTGGAACTGATTTTGCACCTCCTCAAGCCCGACGTAAGAACCATCTTCAAGACTGTACTGAGAGGGGATCTCTATGACAAATTCACTGATGAAAAGGAGAGCTTCAACCACCCTTTGTCTGTAGGTGATGAATTCTTCAGATATCCTCTCATAGGTTTTAACTTTGAAAACATGACGTTCTCTCCATGCAAGGATTTGTCTTTTGTGCTCCTTTGAAACTGCTGAACCGTAGGCTGTGTCTAAATCAGCAATGATAATCTCATGCCTAGGTTTTACTTCAGCCCATGTTTGTTCAAATCCTTGGATGCTTTGACGAAGTTTATGAGCATTCTCTCTCAACTGGAACATCCGAGCCAAGATCTCCTTTCCTCTGACAATGAAGCTCTCAATCCACTCCTGAGTCTCTTTCCCACATATGACCAGCTGTCTTAACTGATGGTGATCAGCTGGTGTCTCTAAGACCTGGGGCAGCAACTGGGTTGCTTGTGAAGAACCACGAACAAGGTTAGAGATGAAAAGCCTAAGCTGCTGATTTTCAGCCTTGAGGGCTGCCTTGTCTTCTCCATCTTTAAGCACTCTTTCATGTAGGTTTTCGGATACAACTTTGAAGAGACTCAAATCTGCATGTCTGGTATTTCTACCAAGATTAGCCTTGACCATTACAAAATCATCCATGTTCACCTCATCTCTATTCTTATCTTCTGGAGGCACAGCAGTCTCTACGACAATCTCGTTATCAGGATTCCTATCAAAGTGAACTTGCTTCTTTGCCTTCTTCTTAGGAGGTTCCTGATAAATATTATCGAGATCATCAACACTCACTTGATATGAAGGCCTTCTCCTAACCCTTCCTAAGGAGTTCTCAAGCCAAGACACCGTAGTATCTCTACTAACTTCCTCAGGAGGTACTGCTGCGATCTCTTCATCATCTTCGATATCAAGATCAATGTGAATTGGTGACGAACCCGTCAAAGGTACAGGAACATGTGTTGAAGGCGGCTCCTCTGCTTCATTCTGAGGTATGGGCTCGTCAAGAGGAACTTCTGAATCAACTGTAGGCTGTTCCTGTATGACTATGCCTGAGAAATCCAACCTTCTTTTTACATTTTTATTCGATCTACTGCCTTTGATGCCATCTTGAGACTGACTTTTACCCTTTCCTTTTGACTGTGCTGTAGAAGAAGAGGGAATTATCCTTGGCGGCTCTGCTACTGGAATAGAGTTCTTCCTTTTGAGCACTAAGAAAACCTTACTATACTCAATGACTTGTCTTGTTCTGTCTTCAACTGAAAGAGATTCCTTGTTTGCCCAATTAACTTGTGGAAGAGGCTGATCCTCGATTCTTTTCTGAGTGTACATTGGTAGAAGAACATCTTCATCATCATCAGAGAGCCCTTCTATATCTTCATTTAAGCAATCTTTCATCTGATGGAGAGTTAACCTGCTGTAGTTACGCCTTCGCACTTCAAACTCATCTGCACAGTTAGCCCAAAAATCTTCAAGTGCGGGTATGTGATTGTAATTCTTCTCCAACCGGCCAGCATAGACACCATGAGGATCAAATGACCGCCTCTCACTGTAGGATTTGAGACCGAATTTATCTAATTCTTCTCCAATTGTCCTGGCATCTGCAGCAGTCCTGCATGTATAAATACCCAACCCTAATGGAAAGTGAAGAGAGGGTTTCTTTCTATTTCTCAAGACTGTGTGGACACCGTGAGCTTGCCTCAAGAATTCCATGAAGATAACCTCATCTGACGGATACCTTGGCAACATGAGCGGGGCACCTGAATAACCATAAACCCTGAGATAGGTAAAGGTAGGAAACTGTATAAACCAATCCGCCCATTCTGCCATTGCTGCCCTAGCAACTGAAGATATGCGGACGTGCAATTCATTGTCTAAGTCACGCACTGTGTACATCAAGAATGCCTCGTTCACCCTTTTGTAGTGGTGCAACGACTTTGTGAATTCCAACTGGGGATAATAGTTATATATGTGTTGAACGCTCAATGATCCCTCGGTGTTGATCCTCTGAATTGACCTTGATAGGCCACCAAGTAGACTAGATATGACACCATGTGGAATACATGAAACTGAAAATATTCTGTTATTTGCTGATGTAGGCAATCACTAATCAAAGTAGGCCAGTCATAAAACTCGGTTTTCTTCATAATGTGAGGTATGGCATAAAACATCCAAGGTTGGAACTTGGTGGCATCCTCGGAACCAGTGACCCTGTTGAGCAAAGTGATGATGATGGCAACCTCGTCCTTGAACTCCCCTCGTCCGACATTCTTGGGCAATGTCTTATGTTTTTCTTTCATCCATCTCTGGGCAATCTTCTTGCTGTATTTGTCTTTATGCATATTCCACATCTTTTCACATTCATCCCTCGAAAGAGTTACACTTTCAGGCCACGGGGGAATGGAAAAACACTTTTCAACCATATCAGGCTTTAGACTGCAAATCAACCTACCATCTGCTGACTGGATCTCCCTAGTAGCCGGGTTGTAATGCTTAATGCAAGCGATTACGAACTCAAGGCTCTGAACTGATATAGGAATAGATGCTGCTGCGAGGAGTCCAGAATGACCCAGGTTCTTGATTGAAGTGTTGCCTGCTCTCTCCAAGGCACGTAGGTCGAACACCGGCTTGACATGATGCAAGTCTGTCTCAGCTGTTTTGATGTAATTGTGAAAAAGTGCTGATTCGGACTTGAAAACATTAGGAGTGTACTCCATTTCAGAAAACTTGAAGAATGACTGTAAACTCGCCTTGGTTCAGACAAGTCTTGTGCAATTTCTATTTTTAGAATGCTGATTTTTGTGCTTCAACGGACGAATTTTTTGAGAAATTTTTCTGAGATATGGGTTTTGTTCAGAATGGCGATACAAGACAACCCAGATCGTCCGTTTTTGAAAATCTCGAATTTTGACTGAAAAAGCAGCAAACCCTAATTTCTTCAATTTTTCTCGAAAAAAGCTGGCATCTGGGTTTTGTTCAGAATATCGTTAGAAATGGACCCAGTTGATTGGATTTGCAAAACTCTGACGTTTGATTGAAAAAGCGGCTAACCCTAGGTTTTTGAAAAAAGCTGCGATATGGGTTTTCTTCAGAAGACTGATTGGAAAGGACCCAGATGGTTGAATTTTGAATGCACTGAGGTTTTCACTGACATGCAAGATAAAAGCACTTGCTGCAACTTGATGAAGTTCTTGAAAAATTCTTCAGAAGATAGAGGCAAAAAGACCCAGATGACTGAAAAATTGAAAGCCTTGGCCTTCTGCTTGAAAAACTTGATCTTCTGGAACAAAAAGCTTGAAAGAACAAGGGTTTATGCTTGCTGGTCTGAAAAATCTGATGTAAAACCAGCAACTATGGATTCTTGAATCACAAAAATTCTTCAAACTTGCTGCTCCAACTTTCTCCTCTGGATGCTACTGCAAAAATAATGAAAAATACATTGAAAAGAAGTGTTAAATAGACTTAGGTTTTGATTTAGGTTTTGCTTTTTTTCTGCTTTTATTTCAAAACCCTAAATCTCAGCCTCTTGAATTGGACGCCATCCTTCTCTTCTTGCAAAATTTTGAAATTTTGAAAATCTCAAAAATCTTCTAAGGCATGGAAATTTGGGCGCCTTTCTCCAAGAGGGGCGCTCAACTTCACCAGACTTAGTCAAAATTTCCACTTTTTCAACTTTCCTCATTTTAACACGCCACTTCGCCTCTGATTTCCCGTTGACAGGTTTACCCGACAGGCGAGCTGAGTGGTTCACTGCGGAGCCAGACTGATTCTGAAGAAGACGTTCTGGAGGCACCTCCTGCTAAAAACTTGATTTCGACCTCCGAATTCACGGGAGGCTTTTCCTTCTAGGGGCGCCCAGTTTCTTCAGTGTTAGCCATTTTTCTAATTTCCAAGTTCTTCATTAACCTCTCTTCCACAGATGATCTTATTAAATCTTGAGCTCCGGGCGTCGGATTGCTGAATGGCTGTGCTCATCGCGAAGCTGACGGAGAATGAAGAGGGGTCCTCTGGAGACACGTTGGTCAAAAAGTGAATTTTTACCCTTCAAAAGGTTGGGCGCCTATCTTGACTGGGGGCGCCCAGTTTACCAACACTTAGTTTATTTTTTGACTTTTTTCACTTTTGCTTTTGGATTTCTCTTTTCAACTCTCATCGGACCCTCTGTTCAGCCTTTTGAATCTGATGATTGCGAGCTCCGTTTGTCGTGCTGAATAGCTCACTGCAAAGCCAGTTGAATTCTGAAGGCATCCCGTTGTAACTTCGACTGCAAATTCATCTGTTTGCACCCTTGAAAAGTTGGGCGCCTTTCTCTTCTTAGGGCGCCCAGTTTCTCCAGACTTAGAAAAATTCTCAATTCAATCTTCTTCAAGTTTCAGATCTTCATTTTATACCTTCTACTTTGACTTGAATTTGCTGGAGACTGGATCGTCGGATGCTCTGACGGGGATATCCATCGCGAAGCAGACTGAAAACTGACAACTTCCATTTGAGATCCAAACCCTAATTCACTCATCTGGTGACCTAAAAAGGTGGGCACCTTTCTTCAACAGGGGCGCCCAAATTCAGCAGACTTAGAAAATTTTCATGACTTTTCAACTTTCCTTCCTCAATCCTCGTGCATGTTCATCATTTTACCTTCTGCCGGAAGTTTGAATGCTAACATTGACGCCTGGCAGTCAGATGACCTCCATTGATGACCTCGGAACTCCAGATATGCTTCTGAAAAAGCTGAATAGACCCAGTAGGGCAAAACTGATTATTTTAAGATTCTGACTGCACCAGCCTGATACGGACACATTTTGAGCCAATCAAAATCAGTTCGGACCCTGTCGGACCAACTTTCTATTTTTAGAAAATTTTGCCAGTATCCGTTTCAAAAGAAACCCAGAAAAACCCAGAAAACTTTACTATTTCGAGAAAATTTCTAAAAATAGCAGTTTTCCTAAAATTTAGGGATGAAAAACTGAGATCTGGGTTTTGTAGGTTAAGCTGCTCTTAGCAGACCCAGATCGCCAGAAATTGAAAAATTTGTGTTTTAACCCTCCATGCAAGACATGCACACCCAAATTTTGACCTTTTTGACTGTTTTAACAAGACTATTTCATTTCTTCAAAATGTCTAAGTGTAACAAAAATTTTAATTTTGGGGTACAACAAGCTCAAAGTTGGATTTTTGAAAGAGAGTTGAATGGACGCCTTAACTGAAGTTCTGACTGCAGTTAGACTGAACGTTTTCTGGGTTGTCATCTTCAGTTCATAGATTGGCATGTTGAGTGATCTTTCAATTCGCATGTCGAGTTAACTAGTTTGCATGTTCAGTTAACTACCTTGCATGTTGAGTTAACTTGATTGCATGTTCACTTAACTAAAGATTATTCTTGAATGTCAACTGGAGTTCACATGCATGGCGAATTTGGTTGCAATTGTGAAGTTTGTGTGAAGATGGCGCTTCATTGAGTGTTAACTGAAGTTCAAGAAGGGACGGCATGATTGATGAAGCATAAATTAGTGAAGTATGGCGCATTTGAATGTTAACTTCACTTATCAAAAGGGTC
This sequence comes from Sequoia sempervirens, assembly GCA_007258455.2. Taxonomy (NCBI): domain Eukaryota; kingdom Viridiplantae; phylum Streptophyta; class Pinopsida; order Cupressales; family Cupressaceae; genus Sequoia; species Sequoia sempervirens. The sequence goes on along the minus strand of VDFB02381901.1, from coordinate 150,157 downwards.
GCCATATTTAGAATTTTAATGATGAAGCATAGTTTTGTGAAGCTACGCATTCTACAAAGAATGGCAACTTGAGTTCCAAAAGGGTTGTTATTTTTAGCATAAGTGTGAAGTTGGCGCATTCATTCTATGTCAACTGAAGTCATGAAAAGGGTCGCTATTTTTTAGAATATTTATTGCATGAAATATGGCAAATTTCTTATTGCCAACTTTAGTTATCAAAAGGGACGCTTTAGTTCTAATTTGTGAATCTAAAGTAAGTTTGAAGATGGCGAACTTAATATAGATTGCTAACTGAAGTCAAACCACATGAAGTTGTTAACTGAAGATTGAAAAGGGAAACCCTAATGCATGGCGACTTATTTAGCATATTTGAGTTTCAGTTAACTGGAATGAGGTCCAATCATAAGCCAAGCGCACTTCTCAAGGATTTCATGCCTTATGCAAATTTCATAGATGAAAATCTATTTAACCAAGCAATGGCGTCCATTATTTCATCATCTTTAGCTTCAAAGTTCATATTCTTCTTGAGCGACCAGCAAACTAAAGGTGCTACAGGTGTCCGAATTCAGCATTCTTCATAGCAACGAGTTCAGATTGTTCAGAGGAAGGCGATTCTAGACTTTATTTTCACTTTGCATGCAAGTTTCATCAAGTTCCAAGGAAGAAGTTGGCGGATTTTTCAAAAGCAAACAAGCAAAACTTTCTATCTTCTGTCTTATTTCTTCTATTTCTCACCTTAGGTACTTTCTTCGCATGTCAAAGAAATTCAACACATTCAGAATCTGATCATCTAGGTTCACATATTTCAGCATTTGCAGCAAAACCCACGTCTTAGATTTTTTCGAGAAAATTGCCCTGTAGCCTTCATTCTGAAGCTCTGTGCTTTTTTCCGAGAATTTATTTGCATGTGGGCTTAAATCACATTTTTTCAAGAATTCAGCTATCTGGGTTTGTTCAGAATTCAATTGTGCACAAAACCCATGTTCCAGAAAAACTTCGAAAATTTATTTCGTCAGAAGCTATTTTTAGCCTTGTCCAGAGGTTTTCAGAAAGTTCTTCAAGTATATTCGACTTTACAGTCAAAAGTCCTCATTTTCAAAATGCAGTTCAATCTCACTGATTACAAGGTAAAATCGGCTCTTGCACATAATTTCATCAAAACTTCAGATACAGACCTGAATCATGTTTATCCAGTGGTCAATCTAAGCAATTTGGAGGGTGTTAACAGTAATTCATTGAGGAATCTTGAGCGTTCTGAGTTGCTGGCAGCGGCATCCATTCCTGTTACTACTTTTGATTTTGAGTTCGTTCTTGCTTGCATCAAGCATTATGACTCATCTTCACGACAAATCAGACCAGTAGATGGGAAGGTTGTTTGTAGCATCAAACCAAAGGACATAGAGAAATGTTTTGCTATTCCTCCTCGTTCAGATAATTTTACTGTGGTTCTTGAAGCTTGTGAGAAGATATGGGATGCTGATCAACAACATTCGCAAAGGAAAGTGGCTCAGAAGTGGCTGAAAATTCAGAAGACTAACATGCCTAAGAAGGTTGGTCGTGGTGAATTCAAGGAGGAAGTTGTTGTTTTGATAACTTTACTCAACTGAGTTGCCGGTCAACCAGATGCTAGCACTTTCCGTTCATGGATGTTTTACTTGATTACCAGAATTCTTGATGGTACAGAGCGTTTTGACTGGGCCATGTTGATTAGTGATTGCTTACATCAGCAAATTACTAACTTTCTCAAGTATCATGAGTTTCATATGATATCCTACTTAGTTTACTTGGTTGCATTTCAAGGTAGCTACAGGCTTCTAAAAACTAATGGCACTCTCGGTGTTCAGCGTGTTCATGAGTATTATCCTCAGTTGGAGTTTTCTCAATCCGAGCAGGACTTCCGACCAATGAATGATCACTTTTCCATGAAAACAGTGAGAGATCTTGATAACGAGATGCACATTCGTATTTCTGCCGAGGCCAAATCAGCAATGGAGACTTGGGCGGATTGGTTTATCCAGTTCCCTACTTTCACATACATCCGGGTTTATGGATATGTTGGAGAGCCCCTGATGTTGCCAAGGTATCCGTCAAACAAGATTATCTTTATGGAGTTCCTCAGACAGATGCAGCATGTTCATTTCTTTCTTCATAGTCGTCATAAGACTGCGGCTAATTTTCCATTCACATTGGGAATTTTCACATGCAATGCGGCAACAGATGGCAAGAGATGCCAGGTTTATGTCTACCGAGATAGAAAGGTTCAAACTCAAGACTTATACTGAGAGGCATTCCTATGATCCTCTCGGTCATTATGCAGATCGGTTAGAGCGAGGGATTGCACATACGCCAGCACTTGAAGATTTCTGGGCTAATTGTGAAGATGAATTCGAGGTTCGTCGTCGTCACTATTGTAGACTCACTATTGGTCAGCTCTCTGATTACCTATCAGAAGATGTTGATGGTCTATCAGATGATGATGGAGAAGTTCTTCTCAATTCATATGTTAAGGATCAAGTTGCTCGGCAGCCACTTCGCTCACCTGATTGGTATGCTAAGGAGAATACTTCTATCGAAGAGGTTTCTAGATCAATTATCAAGACTAGCAAGTTGTTCTTGGAGAGCAAACGGAAGCGGAAGTCAGTTCCTGTAGCAGAGCCGCCAAAAGATTTCTCTTCGTTGCCTTCTACTTCTAGGGCAAGACCCAGAGTCAAGGCTATTATAATACCTCCTTAAGGGGTTAGACTCAGTGGCAACACGGGAAAAGAGCTACTAGTAAGAGGAAGCAGAAACAAATTGAGAATGTTCCTGAGGTTCCAGTAGAGACAGTTATTCAGGCTGAGCCTCACGTTTCACCTCCTAGTTCGCCTCACATACAACCTATTGACAGATTCTGAGCCTGAGACACCAATTCAAGCTGGATCGGAGACACCTGAACCACCACAGGTTGATACATCAGGGACAGTCTCTCCTCGAATTGAAAATATTGTTCAATCTTGTTGGCTCGAGAGGTCTTTGGGAAGACAAAGGCGAGAACCCTCATACAACCTTGATTTATCTGAGTTCGGTGAACCTTATCAGAGAAGATCGAACAAGAAGATAAAGAAACAAGTGCATATCGAAAAGACTCAAGAATCAGAGATTGTTATCGAAGTTGCAATTCCTCCAGAGGGTAAGAGCTTAGATGAAGTCGAAGTTGGTGACTTTACATTCACTAAGGCAAATCTTGGCAGGACCACTAGAGAGACAGATGTGACCCTTCTTAAGATCGTCACTAATAATCTTGAGGAGCGAATCACGAAGGATGGAGAAGATAAGGCCTTACTTAAGGCTGAAAATAGTCAACTTCGTCAGTACATTTCTGATCTTGTTCATGGAAATTCGAGTAGAGCCCCTGTTCTTCCTCAGCATACCCCTGCAGAACAACAAAAACTGGATCAGTTAGTCAGTCATGGCAGACTTTTGGACAACTGGATTGAAGGTTTAGTTGCTACAAGTCGGCGTCTTCTTGCAGATATGTATCAGTTGAGGAGTGATGCACATAAACTCCGTCAGGGTATTCAGTTGCTTGAGATTGCGGTTGCAGAGAGTTTGGCAAAGGATCGTGTTCTAGTGTCTCAGTTGTTAGTTGCATATGATGCCTTGGAGATCGATGAGGATCAAGACAAAGTTTTTAGTTGGAGAGAGCAGCACCTTCTCAGGATGGAAATATGTGAGAAGATTTCTACCAAGTTGTTTTCACTCAAGGATGATGTGGTTGGAGTACTTGCACTTGTCAGCGGTTTCGTTGTTCAGATTCTATGTCATTATCTTCTTGAAGATGGCACGTATGTTGAGTTGGACAAAGTACAAGCTGAATTCGAGAAGCTGATTCATGACAGCCTTGAAGGAGAACCAATGGCGCCTAAGTTAGAGAATGTTTCAGTGATTGCAGCCAGTCTCAGGAAGGCGACTGAAGAATGTAAAGATGGCATGCACTCGATCACAGAAAGTGGCAGAGAACTGAAGAAGCAGACTGTTGTTTTGAGCAGCGTCAAAGTGCCAGATGACAAAGAGATCGATGAGTTCTTGGTCGAAGTGTTAGACCGAGTTGACATGGAGTGATCTGCCAGTTGGAACCTGCAGTTAGTTTCGAGGGTTGAGTCATGAGCAGCAATTAACTCGACTTTCAGTCTTGAGTTTACTTGCTAACTTAACACATGCTTATCTCATCCTTGGAATTATCATCACAAGAGTTAGAGTTAGGGTTTCCAATTAACTGAGGGTAGTGTCTAGTTAACTTTACTTTAAATAAGGACGTGCATGCTTGCACATTGTCCATTTAGGTTAAGTGTACCGGTTAACTGATGGTAGTTTTCCAGTTAACTGTATAGTTTACTTCATTAGGGTTTAATAATTAATCTTGCATGCATTTGCGAGACTGTAGTTAACACAAGGTGATTTTAGGGTTCCCTACACCTTGATGTATATAAATAAGAGCTTTTGCTCATTTGTAATTAACTTTTGCTTGAGAGAGAAATATATGCTGCGCCTACCTTGCCCTCAATATTGCTCTTTTGGTATTTGTTCATGCGTCTTTGCTATTACAGTTGATTGTTATGCCACATAGGGTTTCATGCGATTGTGATAGTGAACTCTTTCCATAGTTTAGATAAATCTGTTTTGTGAATTTTTACCGTTATGATCAAGTGTTATGCCACATAGGGTTTCATAAGATTGTGATGATAAATCTGTTTTGTGAAGTCTTTACTATTATAATCAAGTGTTATGCCACATAGGGTTTCATAAGATTGTCATGGTAAATTCTTAAATCTGTTTTGTGCCTAATAAACTTGTTCAGATTGAGATAATAGTTGCGCCACCTTGCCTTCAAGTAGAGAATCTGAATCCGTTTATCGTCTGATAGTCAAAACCTTGCTCCATTTCCTCATGCTCTGTTTTCTTGAGGGAACTGGATAGAATTTAAGTTATTAAGTTTAGTTGTAGTTAGTGAATTTGCGAAACCAGAGAAAATTCTCAGCTGCAACGTATATAGTTTTCGAGAAAGCCTTGTACCTCTACAGCTGAAACAAAAAGACAGGAATTAGTTTAGTTTATTTCCCTTTGTAGGTATTTTTGTCAAGCACAACGAGGGAGCTTCCCCTCCTAATTTGAAGAGCACTCATTGCGTAGTGTGCATAGCTGTCCGTACCAACTCTTACTCCAGAGGTGCTAGTTGTTACGCCAACACCTTGCAACCTAAATATCTCTCTGAAAAAAAAAATCAGCAACCTGCACTATCGTGAAAGTAGTTGAAATCGAGAAAAAGTGTGCAAACTTTATGAGTCTATCAACCACTACATAAATGCAATCCTTGCTCTAAGTTTTGGGTAAACCCGTGATGAAATCCATGGATATGCACTCCCACTTCCGATTAGGAATGGGTAGGGGCTGCAATAAACTTGCAAGGAAAGAGTGCTCCTACTTGTTTTGTTGGCATGTAGGACACTCTCTCACATACCTGAGTATCTTTGATTTGAGCCCTTTCCAAGTAAACCACTCCCTAATCTGCCTATAGGTTTTAAAGTAACCTGGATGGCCTGCCACAGGGGCATCATGAAACACTCTCAATATCCTCTTATTCATAGAGGATTCTGGCACAAGAAAAATCTCCCTTTGTAAATGATGAGGTCATTCACAAGGGTGTACCTGTTGTCTACAATTGTACCATCAATGAGCTCGAAAGCCCACTTATCCTTAACATACTCAACTGCAATCAAATCTCTCCAATCATCTGCCACCTCACCTAAAGAGCACAAGTAAGGTCTCCTCGAAAGGGCATAAGCAACTATATTTTTCTTACCCTTGACATATGCTATGTCAAAATCTTAAGCTTGCAACTTGCTGACCCATTTCTGTTGCCAATCATTGAGGTCAAGTTGACTTAGAAAATGTTTCAGACTGTTATGATTTGTCTTCACTAAAAATTTTCTGCCCACCAAATACTATTTGAATTTAGCCAAGGCATACATGATGTCTAACATTTCCTTATCGTAAATGTTTTAACCACTCTCAGGACCCCGAAGTTTCCTGCTCTCAAAAGCGATGGGGTGCTTATCCTACATCAAGACAGCACCAATGCCTTCTCCCGAGGCATCACACTGTAGCTCAAACAATTGTATAAAATCTGGAATAATGAGTACCGGGCATGAGCTCATCAATTGTTTGAACTTCTCAAAACACTGTTGTTGTCCTGGGGTCTAAACAAATGCCCCCTTCTTCGTCGAGTCCATAAGTGGTGTTGCTTGCCATGAAAATCCCTTGACAAAGTGACGGTAGAAACCACATAACACAAAGAATCCCTTAAGCTGCATGAGGTTCGTGGGTGGAGGCCAATCAACTATAGACTTCACCTTCTCGAGATCCATCTTAACTCCATCGGCACTGATGATATGCACCAAGTACAATAACTCTCTCATGCCGAGTCACATTTTGATTCCTTGGAAAATAGAGATTCACTCTCCAATGTGCCCAACACTGAATCCAAATGTGCTAGATGATCAACCCAGGTCTTGCTGAAGACTAGTATATCGTCGAAGAAGACGAGGACTATCTTCCTCAACTGGTCTCTGAAGACCCTGTTCATACAAGACTAAAAGGTGGTTGGAGCATTAGTTAGGCTGAAAGACATAACCAAAAACTCATAGTGACCATAATGGCAACGAGATTTCGTCTTCTCCACATCCTCTCTAACCCGAATCCGATGATAACCAGATCGAAGATCTATCTTGGAAAAGAAACAGGCTCCGTGCAATTCATCAATCCGCAGAATTGGGTACTTGTTCTTAATGGTCTTCTTATTCAATGCTTTGTAGTCGATACACATCTGCAATGTGCCACCTTTCTTCACCAAGACAACGGAAGACGCAAAGGGACTTTTACTTGGTTTGATGTGAGCCATCTCCAGGAGTTCCTTTATCATCTTTTCGATCTCATCCTTCATCCTCTTAGGATGCCTGTTGGGAGTAATAATGACCGGCTCGGTGTCATCCTCAAGCTCTATGATGTGCTTAGACCCTCTGTCGGGTGGCCTCCCACGAGGTAAACTCTCAAACACCTTACTGTATTTGTCTCTCAATGTCTGTATGTCAGGTGGATACTCATGCTTTTGTTGCTCAACTAGTGATAGCAAAGTATAACACTCTACAACCCACCCCACTTGATCATGCCTAATCAATCTCTCCATTCTCCTGAGTGAGATAACTCTAAGACTCCCATTTGACATACCCCTCAAAACATGCCTCTTTCCATTGGCTTCAAATTTCATCTTCATAACCTGCAAGTTGACGGTAAACTCCCCAATTGCATGAAGCCACTTCATGCCGAGTACAACATCCAACTCTCCCATGCCAACCACATAAAAATCTCCCTAGAACTCATAATTGTTCAGCTGCAATGTGAGATTTGTGTAATGCCCAAAATTAAAAATTTTGCTTCATTAAGGCATTTTGTTAAAGTGATTCAAGTCTTGTCAAAAATGTCGAAAAAAGTCAAAATTTCTAAAAATAGAATTTCTATTTTTAGAAAAAATATACTTGATTTAGGGTTTTTTGGGTTTGTTGTGAAACAAATGCTGGCAAAATTTTCTAAAAATTCTATTTTTAGAAAATGTCTAAAAATAGAATCTTTGATTGGAGGGCCCTAACTGATTTTGATTGGTTGAATATACTTTCAGATCAAGTTGGTCCAGTCAAAATCGTCAAAAGATCATTTTTTCTCTTATGGATCTATTTTGCTTTTTAAGAAGATAAATCAAGACCTCTGAGGTTATCAATTGAGGAAGGTCAACTGTTAGGTTTCAAATTCAAAGTCTCAAATGCTGCACAGATCGATCAATGGCGAAAGATGCACGAGAAACGATGAAAGGAGGCAAATCTAAAAATAGTTGAAAATTGTGGAAAATATTCTAACACTAGAAAACCTACGCGCCTTATTTCAAGGGAGGTGCTTGGCAATCAATGCCTTAGCCATTTTTTCAAATTTTGTCAATTGGTGCACGAGAAATGGCAAACACAGTTGGAAAACGTGAAGCGAAGAGCGGAGCAAAATGAAAATTGAAAATCATGAAAATAAAACTAAGTCTGGGATGTCTAGGCGCCTTATTTCAAGGGAGGCGCCTGGCATTTCATGCCTCAGAAAATTTTACTCGTTTTTCAGAAAACGTGTAATCTCCTACATTGGCCCAATTCCAGTTGCACAAAAAGCAGTCGAAAGCAATTTTTAGGGTTTGAAAAGCTCGAAGTCATCTAAGATATGTTTAGGCTCTTCAACGAATCCATCATCTAGTTCAAAGGATCCATCAGATGGCGGGAATTGCAGATCAAACAAAGACATTTCACACAAAACAGAGAAAGTCAAAGGAAAAGTTGAAAATTACGAAAAATTTGTCTAAGTCTGGAAGGCTTGGGCGCCTTTTCTCAAGGAGGGCACCTAGACTTCCAACACTTAGAATATTTTTCAATCATTCAAAATTTTTCGAAATGAAATGTCCCACCCCAAGTGGACACTTACAAATTAAGATTTCTGCCTTTTTTGATTATTTGTTTTCTGGGTTTATGCTCTTTGGATATTTTCAAATGGTTTAAAGATAGAGTTTGCCAAGTAATGCCAATGGAAACACAAATGCAAGATAAGAATATTGACAAACTATTATAATGAAGCCAACTATTGTAGCATAACTCTTTATATATGTATTTCAAATCAGGTTTACAATTCAGATCTTGCAATACAAAACTTAACCTAATCAAATCAACATTACTTTGCACAAAAATTTAATCATACCCGGAAGTTCAATAACATCTGTTGCTGGTCTGAACTTATTACCACAGCAAATCTGGAAAGAGCAGTTTAGATGCCTAGCTCAAAAATGAGCTTTCTCTACTTTTAATTTTTTTGCAGATTGAAACAATGACCTAGACGTCCACCAAGAAGAAGATTGCAAACCTAAAGCATAGGCGTTTCAGCCACCACTTCACACACCTAGCAAAGATTAATAGTACAGCTTGTAGAGATAAATTTTGCCTTGGCATAAGACCCACGTGCTGGTTGTAGTGGATGCAAACAGCAAATAAAATGATCTCAAATGGTCGTTCTTTAAATGATATAAATTTGCTCTTTCAAACCCCCATCGAAATCAAAAGTTAATCGCTCAAATATGCACAAGGAGACTCCCACGTGCCAAAGAGGAAAGGCACAGCCAGCAATTAAATGCTCTTCAATGATGAGCTTAAAAACTTATGATCTGCCTTTTAATCCCTTATGAAAACTGATATAAATCTCTCCAATTAAGCACAAATGTGACTTCTGAGATAAAGTCGCCAAAGAGCAAACCTCAGATGATCTTTCACACCCTCGGAAAGCTCGATTCAAGAAGAAGCTATGCTCTCCAAGATCATTGCAGCTGACACCCTAGTTTCCACCTCCAATTCAAGCACAAAGCCAAAGTTGAGAGAATAAACATGAATGAATGAATTACATTTGCTTTTGATGCCCTTATATACTCTTCTCAAAAGAGGTTGATTCCTCATGAGCCCTTTATAATCATTAAAATGAATAAATAAAAGCATTTGCTTTTATTACATTATATTCTCTCATCAAGTAGGTGTCCATCATAACTTGACTTTATTAAATGACTTGAATGCACTTTTATGATTGACTTTATAACATTAAATTCCCTTTTAAAATAAAGTCAAATAAGTCATATAATATTCTCACTTTATATTATGACTTTACGATATTAAATGCCTTTACAATAAAGTCAAATAGTCACTTATAAATAATTAATTATTATTAAAGTATAACTTTAATAATAATTAAATTCCTTAACTCCATTAATAAACCTCATTTATCAATTATGTTTGCGCTAGGAGGTAGCCCACTGCGTTCTCTGCTCACTAGGGTGCCTTACTAAAAATAGTAAGGTTGGCCTCTATCCACACACAGACTTACCATAAATAGTAAGTATATAAAAACGGAGCCAAAACACCCTAAATAACATAACCTCTGAATTTGTCAAGGATCAAGAGATGAAAACACTGCCAACTGCCAACTGGAGAATTAGCAAACTCCAACACTGGGCCCTCTAATCACCCTAATTAGCCTACGAGGACCCAATGATAGGCTAAACCACCAAACTCTAATGCTCGCTTAAGAAGGGGACATTACACGAAAAAACACCTTTGTCAGCGTGGTTCCGGATCTCAAAAAATCAATCAAATGCAGTGACAGAGGCTGGTAGAAGGTGTCATTCATCTCAAATTTTATCAAGCTTCGCCAGATTGACTGACTTTCAGTCTCAGTTATTCACGGATTGGCAAAAAATGATGCCTGAACAAGGGGTACCAACCTCTAGAGACACACAAAGCAAAAAAGTTGAAAATCTCAAAAAAATGACTACTCTGGAAAACCTAGGCACCTTTTTTAAGGGAGAGCGCCTGGCCTTCCATGCCTTAGAAATTTTTTGGCCTCGTCCGTGTTTTCTTCAATTCGGCCTTCATCAACAATTTTTGAGGTATACATTCACAATCAAATGTCGTCAGATGTCGGTACGAAGCTGGGGATCACTTCAAAAGTGGTCAAATATGAGATTGCCATGACAAAATAGAGTTTATCAATTGACAGTGCCAATTTGCCAGATCATCAAAGTCAAAAGCAAGCTTCGTCGGAAGCAGAAGCGAGGAAAAATTGAAAATCATAAAAAATGGCTAAGTCTAGTGATGCTAGGCACCCATTGTCAGCCACAGATGCCCAAGATCTCATGCCTTAGAATATTTCCTACTTTCATCATGCATTTTTCAAAAAAGTGTCTTTGCATGTGTGCTTTTTTGTAGCTATATTAAGGAATGCTCTATTTTGATACAAACAAAGTCAAATAAGTGCATGCTTGGACTCCAAAATTTTAGGGTTTTTGCATGAAAGCGCTTTTTATCTCCAAAACTCTATTTAAGAAAGTCTTGAACAGTCATTCTTCACAATTTGCAGGTTAGCTTTCAGAGGAAGAAAGTAGAAATTTCTCCTCGCCAAGATTTGGAGGCTCAAACGAAAAGCTTTTTCAATGTTCTTCGTGGATTCGGAATTGGGAAGCACATAACCACGCTTTTCCATGGTCTAATTTTCTAGGGCATCACGTTTCAAAAACAGGCGGTCATTTTTTTCAATTTTCATCAATCTAAATCCATCTATATTTTACTCCTCTAGAAGATTGGGAAACTTTTCATCAACTTTTTCGGCCCTATTTTTTAGGAGATCTTGCATGCTTGGGAAAAAATTAGTTTTTTCAAAATCTGACAATCTGGGTCTCTTCAGAACGTAATTGTTTACAAAACCCAGATCTTGACTATTTTTTAGGAAATCTGCTATTTTTAGAATCAACAATCTATTTTTAACCAGTTGCTCAAACATAGGCGTGTTTACAATCAAAATTCAAGTTTTTCGACATGCAATACTCTCCAACAGAAATCAGGACCAAATCAATGTTGCTCTACGATTACCTAAGAACATTCGAAACCGACTTGCATCATGTGTTTCCAGTGTTTCATTTGCATGCTTTGGAAGGCATAGGAAACATCGCAATCAAGAGTCTTGATCATTCTGGGTTGCTTGCTATAGCTTCTATCCCCATCTCAGTGCAAAGCCTTGAATTCATAATTGCTTGTGTCAAGCATTACAATCCAACTTCACAAGAAATCATATCAGCAGATGGGCGTATTATTTGCAGCCTCAGGCCAAAAGATATTGAGAAATGTTTTGCAATACCACCATGGACAGAAAATTTCATTGTATCTATTGAAGAATGTGAAAAGGTGTGGTATGCGCAAAAAGAAAAATGTCAGAAAAGAATGGCTCAAAAGTGGCTGAAAGAGAAGCAGAATACTTTGCCAAGGAATATTGGGCATGGTGAGTTCAAGGAGGAATTTGCAGTCATTATTACTTTGCTCAATAGAGTCACAGGTCAAGCAGAAGCAAATAAATTTCAGCCTTGGATGTTTTACATCATTTCCCAGATTGTTGGCAGAGCAAAACACTATGACTGGCCAGCATTGATCAATGATAGTCTCCACCATCAGATGACAAAGTTCTTCAAGGCCCATGAATTCCACATGATATCTTACCTCATATATCTAATGGCCATACAAGGCAAGTTTAAAGGTTTGAATGTCGTTGGAACTTTGGGTGTTCAGCATGTGTATGATCATTTCCTGCAGTTAGAGTTTTCAGAATCTGAGCAGTGTTACAAGCAAGTGAATGATGTATTCCTAATGCATATGGCACGAGATCTTGATAATGAGTTGCATATATGAATTTCAGTAGATGCCAGATTGGCAATGGCGGAGTGGGTTGATTGGTTTATCCAATTTCCCACATTCTCCTACATGAGAGTGTATGGCTTCTCAGGTGATCCAGTCATGCTACCTAGATATCCAACAGATGAGGTCATGTTCATGGAATTCCTAAGGAAAATACACGAAGCGCACACATTTTTGTGCAACACACACAAGCCTGCATTTAGTTTTCCGTTTGAGATGAGCATATATAGATGTAGATCAGCAGCTGATGCCAAGTTGATGAGTGATGAAATGTCAAAGTTCGGCCTCAAGTTTTTCAAGGAGAGATGTTCATATGATCCTTGGTGTTTCTTTGCAGCTCGTCTTGGTCAAAATCATGCACATGTACCTACAATTGAAGATTTTTGGGTTAATTGTGCAGATGAGTTCGAAGTGCGCAAGCGCAATTACAACAGACTTACCCTTCGACAGATGGTTGATTTCTTATCAAAAGATGTGGAGGGTTTGTCAAATGATGATGGAGAAGTCCTACTTTCCATGTATGCCAGAGATCAAGTTGATCAACGGCCACTTCAACAAGTTGATTGGTTCGCCAAAGAGAGCACCTCAACTGAGGAAAGAACAAGCCGAATTGTCAAGAACAATAGAATATTCTTTAGTAGTAAAAGGACATGAAAGATAGTTATTCCAGATGCAAAGCCGCCAATAGTTCAGTCATCTCTACCTTCTTCTAAATCAAAACCAAGAGCGAAAGCTATGAGCAATCCTCCAGAAGACACAAAGATTAGCAAAATGACGAAAAGCTTTAAGGAAAAGGTGAATCAGCAGGACAGTCAGCAGATGCACTAGAAGTTCCAGTTGAGTCAGCAACACAAGTTGAAGAAGAGCCTCCATCTCCTGTTCTTCCGCCGTCGCTGGGGCCTTCTCCTATTCATATAGATTCAGAAGGTGATTCACCAGTTCACAACGTCTCAACACTTATTGATCCATTAGGAGTTGCTGAAGTTGGAGTCGATCCTCCTAGAAAAGTTAGTAGAGACTCCTCGTCTTAGCTTGAGAATCTGTTGGGTAGGAAGAAGAGGAAGCCTTCTTATTAGTTGAACTTTGTAGAACTTGATAGCGTCTACCAAGACACACCAAAGAAGAAACTTAAGAAGCAAGTTCATATGAAGAAGAATTCTAATAGCGAGATTATCCTTGAGTTTGCCACAACTCCAGAGGACAAGAACATTGATGAGGTTGAAATTGATGACTTGCCAATCTCAATAGAAGCACTCGGCATACTGATGTGAATCTCTTTAAGGTTGCAGCAGATAATCTGTAAGAATGAGTGCTCAAGGATGGAGAAGATAAGGCATCCCTCAAGGCTGAGATTCAGCAGCTACAGCAGTATGTTTCCAAACTCCTTCATGGTACTTCACGGACCACCTTGTTGCTTCCACAAATTCTGGAGTCACCTGCAAATCAACATCAGCTAAGTCAGTTGGTCATATACGAAAAACATATGAGAGATTGGGTAGAAAAATTCATCACCAGGGGCAGATTTATACTTGCAAAGATATACCAATTGAGGTATAACGCCCATGATCTTCGCTTAGGGATTCAGAAGTTTGAGCAAAATTAGCCGAAATGAAACCAAGAGATGAGATCGTCATTTTTGACTTGAGGACGGCTTATAATTCAGTCATTACAGAAGAACACAAGAAGTTTTTTGCTTGGAAAGAACAACACCTCTTCAAAGTAAAAACCTACAAAGGAATATCTATAGAATTGGTTGAATATAGACAGAAGGTTGCTAATACTCTCAAGTTCATAAGCATGTTTGTTTCGCAAATCCCTTGTCAATATTGTCATGAAGATGGCACTTACTTTGATCTCGGTGAAGTGCAAACAGAGTTTCAGAACCTTATCCGTGGTAGTTTTAATGGTGATCCTGTTGCCTGAAAGATGAATCATGTTGCTGAAATGTCAGCAAAATTTGATAAAGCAGCTGAGGAGAGAAAAGAATTTCTAAGTTGGATCGTAGATGGTGAAGAGATGCTGGAAAAGCAGTATGTTGTTCTGGATGGTATCAATGTTCTTGATGAAGAGGCAGTTAACAGATTTTTGGAGGATATGGTTTCCCAAGTTATCAATGAGGGAGCCACCAGTTGGAGCATGCAATGTTTCCTAAGAATAGAATTAAAAGCAGCAGTTAACTCGACGCCTTTTTCGAATTTAACTTGCTATTCTCGTTCATGCATATCTTTTCTTTGGAAATATCAATGTATAGTTGAAGCTTTTTTAGTTAACTAATTGTAGACTAGTTGTTAACTGTTAGTCATCTTTTGTTTAGTTTTAGAAATAAAACTTGCATGTTGGCAAGTCTAGTTGTTAAAAACAAGGAGATTTTAGGGTTCCCTACTCCTTGTTTGTGTATAAATAAAGGCAGTCTTTCCTATTTCTTTTTAACCGTTGTTGTGATAACAAATTGTTGAGCCTATTTTGCCTACAACTTTGTTATTCAATGTCTGTTCATTTTTGTTTCAAGTGTAATCTGGTTTGATCGCATATTGTAAGCCTATCTTTGCTACAATCTGCTGTCCCAAAAGTGTATTTGCTGTTATAAAATTGAGGAAGGAAATCTCATTCCTATCTTGCTCTAATCTACTATCTCAATCTATTTCAGTACTTTGTCTTATGTTTTGCTTTCGTAATCTTTATTTCAGCTTACATCTAATAAGTACAAGGAGTCTTCAGGTGTGTTCTAGAAGCAAGTTTATTTAAGCTTTTGTGTTAAATCAAATCATTCCTTGTTTACTTCTGATTCTTAGGCTCTGAATTTACTTGAGTTATCAGAAGTGTCTTTAGAGTATGCTTAGTTATAGTTGAAGTTCTAGAAAAGAGAAAACCTCAACTACGACGCAAAGAGTTTTATAACCTTGTGCTCTTAGCTGAGAATAAAAAGATTGGCAGTAGTTTAGTATTTCTTTTTAAGCATAATCAGCGAAGAGGGAGCTTCCCCTCCTAATTTGAAGAGTAGTCTAACTGTGCATTGTTGTCTTTTCCTAATCCACATTCCAGAGGTGCGAATTGAAACACCAACAATTTGGAATCATTCAATTACAACTAAGTGTAAACCCATCAGCTACTCTCACCTTGAATCCCTTGAACTCTTCAATCTTGAGTCCACGATTAGCTACCAAGCCCTCATCAATGAAATTATGAGTAGCTCCTGTATCAAGCAAGGTAATCATACGCTGCCCACTCAAGACTCCTCTAATCCTAAAGGATCCTTCTCTCTAAATGCTCGAGAGTTGAGTTGTAGGTGAAACTTCTCCCCTTCCCTTTTCCATCCCTTCTGATGCACTATCTTCATCATTCCCTTCCTAATCAACTTGTTGCTCTGAATTTTCAGAATCTATTTGTCCGCATAATAGTACTCCAACTGATTCGTTTTACCTTTGAGTGGACACACATGACCCTTTTCCCACGGCCCTTTGCAAATGAAGCATAATTTCTTCTTTCTCAAGTCTTCGAGGGTCTCATCACTAAGTTTTTGAAAGGGTTTCCTTTGCTGGTCTGAAAATTTGTTTGGTACTTTATCCCTTGAGGAAGAAAATGGTTTTGGCGGAAACTTGCTTTTTGGGGGCAGTAAGCTCCATATCTCTTGCCTTCTTCATAGCATCCTGTAAAGAAGGTGGATCAAAGGTTTTGATCCAACCACGTAAGGGTTCTAAAAGACCCTCACTGAAAAGCACTACCAACCTTCTCTCCGATATACCAGTGACCATCAGTAATATCCACTGGAACTCTGAAATATAGGCCTCTAATGTCCCAACTTGCTTAAGATGTGCAAGTTCTTGAAAGAAAACCTTTGGATCTCTCCTGTCAAATTGTTCGATGAGTTTGTTAGTGAACTCATCATAAGATATGATTGAATTGTGTCCCATAGTAACCAAACCGTGGTACTACCACTCATGAGCTATGCCATCCAGATGTAGTGTGGCAAACCTAATTGCCTCTTCCTCAGGCATGGGCCTCAATGAAAGGAAGTTATCTAACTTATGAACCCAACCATGTGCGGTACAACGATGGCCTCCATTAAAATGCTCCAATGTAATTTTGCTCACCCCCTGTTGGAGATCCCTAGTACCCTGTGGTGCTCTAGTCTCTAGTCTACCAACTGCCACTGCCCTCTGTCTCCTCTGGTTCAAGAATTGGTCAAATGTCAACATGTTCCTGATGTCGGGAGGAAGTGAAGTGTATTCTACATGGCCAGTCCTAACCTCATCGACCATGTTTGTTGGTTGCTCAAGAGGTCGTTCCTGACAAACAAGGGTCTCAATCCTGTGTGTAAATGTAGGCTACAACGACCTAGATGTCATATTGAGTGAAATCTTTGGCCTGTCCTTAGGCTATGCATTAGAACTACTAGAATTATTATGTTGTCCTATATGACCAGGATTAGGAACCTAGTTCATCTTGTGCAAGAATTCGGCCAACATATCCATCATAGTATCAAACTTCTTCTCTCTCCTAGCATCTGGGCTAATGGAACCAACATGTGCTTTGTCTCTATCTCCCATTGCACTTGGAATACTTTCACTATCACTGGATAGACTCCTTGGTATCTTTGGAGAATTATGGATACCTAAAACCTCTGAGATAGTTTCACCCTCTGGCACCTGCAAAGGTTGCCACAACCGTGAACCCCTGTGATAAGTTTGTTCTTTCTCACTCATGAATTAACTACACAGGATGGCAAGATATTTTTGTGCTCTGATACCACTAATGTCCCCTCAAGGTTTCAAAACTAACTTTGAGTTTTCTATTAAATTCTGAGTTTTTTGTTTTTTTGGTGTCAACGGCAGTGCCGAAAATTTCAACAAATTGCATAAAACAATAACGAAAGGGAAATTGCGTAAATAATTGAAAACCCAGTAATATTTATTTATTCAGAACATAATAAGATCCATACCCATAAGCCAAAATGCAATAGTTTGGAACCTTGGTTTTTACACGGCAGTTAAAGGCAAGGAGGCCATGCTTTAGTTTGCACGTTTTTCATGTTCATTTTGATGCTGGTGTGATGAGTGATGTTGGAGGCCTCCAAACAAATAATCTACAACCCCAAAAGCAAGGCATTTGCCTCCCAAACTCACATGTGCTATATCCTTTACCTAGTACGGCTTCTTAGCTCCCACGTGCCAATTAAATGCTTGTTTTTGCTGCTTGAAAAAACCACGTTTTCCTTTGCAGATCTGGACGCCTTGGCTTGGAGAATAAACTCTGTCAAATACAAGCTCAAAACCTCTCCTTGTGTCTCCTGAATAGTACAGCCTTTGATGCAATATTGAGAATGACTTTTTTTTTATTCAAACTTGCTGATATAAACTATAATTGCTGAAAGAAATGCTAAGTGGATCTATGAGATGCTCTGATAATGACCTCTGATGGAGACCATTCAATCTAGAACCCTTGGACAGTCTTTCACACCTGTAGATCCCGTCCTAATCGAGGGTTTTCATCCTTTGATCAACTTGAAGCTTCAAACCTGCAAATCTGTTGCTCAACCATTATTTTGTAAAAAATATCTTCGGTAATGGAAAACAATCTTCTATTCTCTCCTTATGCCTTTGCCAAAATCCACACCCAAGATTAGGGTTTCGCTTTTTCAACAATAAAATATTAATATCTTTGCCACTCAAAAACCCACGCCAACTTGCCTTTGCATAATGTTTTAATATTTTATCTTTTGTCTTCAAAAGTGCCCCCTTCACTTAAATATTCATAAAGTGACTAAAAATTGCATTCTTTTAATTAAGTCACCTTATTACTTTATTTAACAATCAAGTTATAAAGTACTTTATCAACGTAATTTTATAACATTAAATTAATAAGTCACTTTAATAATAGAATATCATTAAAGTAACACGACTTATTAATTCAATAACTCCTAGCACAAGTCTTGCAATAATCTGCAGAGAGTATCCTATCACAATTACCAACTGCAGGTATGTCGTCACAGAGCCTAATATTACTTACTATAAATAGCAAGTATCAAAGGTGAACTCCTAAAAAGCCTTTGAATGGCCAACCGAATGCTAGAACACTGAGTTGAATAAGCCAGAATGAAACATCACACCAACTGAAGAGCCTGAATCTCCCCAATGGGTTCCCTAAACGTCTCACTAGGCGATGGGAACCGTAGTCATAAGCTAACCCCAAACCACTGACTTTAAAGGGAACATTACGCAGTCGCTTCAAACCTTGGCAGAAGGACTAGAATGGTTTCCAAATACTCCTTTTTGGAGTTATAGGCCATCTAAGGGCTACTCTTGGCTCTCTCCTCACTTGCATATGGTTGATCGACTTAACTTTTGCTTGCAATTGCAATCCTCTGCAAGATCTAGCAAAAACAATTCCAGGGCGTTTGGGTTGCTATGCTAGAGCCTAAACTAGCTCACTTTGCTTGGTGTCTATTGTACCAAGGTCTTCCTATGGGGACCCATCTCACTCACATGAGCATTCCCACTCCGAATTGCCCTTTTTGTGGCCAAATTGAGTCCCTCAAGCACCTCTTTTGGTTTTTTCCTTAGGCTCAAGAAGCCTGGAATTGAATCCATGACTTCTTTAGGCCCTTTAGGCCTACTCCCTTCTCATGGCATATGGTTCTTATTGGGGATTGGCCTAATCTCCCTCACAAGTTTACCCAAATATGGCACACTTTCAGGGTGGAAATTTTATTTAGTATTTGGAAAGATATAAATGCTACGTTGTTTAGTCGCAATATTGCTGATAAATGCTTTTCTTTGTATACTAAAACTATGATTTGCTCTAATGTTCTTATGTAAATTCAAATGCAAGCTAGTAAAGTTGCACTTGAAGTATCACATCTCTGGGAGTTGTTGGACCAATGGGGTAATGCCCCTTGCACTGTTGCCTAGATTCCTCCCAACTCTACTTCTCCTCATGGGCGTCGGTGTGGCCATAGCCACTCATCCAAACGAAATAGTCAAAGTGATCATGAGTCTCACTTGCATGGGTCCTATGCCACAAAATCCTAGGGACAATGTTGCCCATGGATGATGGACTCAGCCCTCACGTCTGCCTTCCCCTCAGCGGGACATTGACTGGCTGGCCAGACACCAACAAATTTCCACGTGTGCCGCTTGCCATCTCCCCAATTCACACTTAGCCACCTCTTGAGGAGAATGCTGAAGACGATGCTCTCACTAGTTGGGATCCAATTGATGACTCTACCCCCGTGATGTTTGGGGGAATTCTGATTATAAAGATCCTCCTTCGCTTGGCATAGCCATGGCTGCTTAGTTTTTTTCTGTAATGTTGTTTTAGGACTAGGCCCTTTTGTTGGACTCGTGGGTTTGCCTCTCTACCACCCTCCCCTTTTTTTGTGAATATTGTACTTTTCTTTAAATTAATGCAAAGTTAAATATATATTCATAAAAAAAATAAAAGACTTGGTTAAAAAATTGCATTGATCAACAAAATTCAATCTTTTTCAAGTGCAAATAAATGCACAAATCCCTGTCAATGGAAGACCTTGCTCAAAATTGCAGTCAGCTGATGACAATTACTAATAAATGGCGTCAACTGAACCAGATTAAAAAATTATTATCACAAAAACTTTCCATCGAGTAAAAGAAATTCCACAGCAGTAGGTGGTAAGCAGCAGGAACAAGCAGGTGTGGCTGGAAGATAACCTGGTCTGAATTGGGTCACATTTAACTAAGCAGGAAAACTGAGGCTGCTACTTAATATTCAGATCCGGAATCCAAATCCTTATTTGTTTTCATGTATTCCCCTGTAAAATCAAATGCAATGCTTGTCTTAAAGCAGCAGAAAGATGATGAAGCTTAAAAGCTTATGTATGGCCAGTAATTAGAAAACAATGACCATAAAAAATATCTCATTTAAATCTGTTTTCTGCTGGTCAACATTATTATTGAGTACGGAGGATCACATCACAAGTTAAGTTTCATAACAATAAACTGAGAGCACCTGAAAACAATAATGACCCTCTCATGGCTCTACAATACCATTTCTCTTTTTAATATAGTGCTTCAAGGAGTGAGCAATGGACAACAAAACAGAGAATGGATTCGGAGAAATGTTTTCTATACATGGCTTTACCAACATCAATCAGAAAACTGTTTATTCTCAAGAATCAGATAGTGAATTTCTTAAACATTTACACAATATACAAGGAGAATGTTTGAGTTTATTCATTTTGCCACATCTACAAATGTATTACAAAACACTAGCTAATTCAAACCCAAAGATGAAGTGTTTGAAACTGCTACCCTGATCAATTTGATATATTGTGCAGCATATAGAACCAGCTAAGTTCAATTGGCTTTTCCACCATGTCTAAATGTGACCAATCAGATCAAACTTAATTAATGCAGGATACAATTTGTAACACAGTGTCTACATTCAGTGAATTTTGAAATCCCTTATAAGCAAGAATACATTCCTGTAGTCAAATGTGCCTTAAAGGGATGTACTTGGGTCACATAACAATTATATGAAGGTAGTTGGCGTAAATTCCCATCTATAGGTAAATTTGGCTTTAAAAATTGAGCAACGGCCTGAAAAGGATTCTATGAAATTATGCACTTTTATACCATCTTGCATATGCTTGCCTCTCACTTAATCAACGACCAATTTTTAAAAATATCAAATGGTCATCTTAATTAAGAAAATGCTTCAGTCAAATTTGAAATCCATTATGAGCAAGAATACATTCCTGAAGTCAGATGTGCCTTAAATAAGGGATGTACCTGGGTCATGTGAAAATGATATCAAGGAAGTTGGCATAAATTGCCATCTGTTGGCAAATTTCAGCGTTAAAAAATGAACAATGGCCTGAAAAGGATTCTATAGAATTGTGCACTTATATGTGACATCCTGCATATGCTTGTCTCTCAATCAATGACCAATTCTTAAAAATGTTAAATGGCCATCTTAATTAAGAAAATACTTCACTAGGCCCTTCAGGGCCTTGAAAAGTACTTTAAACTCCATTGTCTCAAGTAATTGACACCCAAGAAGTGTGGGGATCCTTGAAATTGGCGCTTCTTGGAACAAATTTGGACTCTCAACAAAAAATAGAAGTATGTCTTAAGCGTGCCTGCAATGTGGCTAACTGTTAAACAACAGAAAATCAAGCACAATCTTATTCTCATATTCACCAGTTTTTACAGCAGATTGGACTGCTTTATTTTTTTTGCATGTCTCTATTTGTAAATGTATTGTATGCTTCTCTATTTGTTTACTAAACTGTCTTTATAGCTTTAAAATATAAAATCTTTATTCCCTATTTATTCAATAAAGGACTGCGCTCGCCAACTCAACAAAGAAAGATTCTCTCTAAAAGCATCCAGATTTCCAAATAGCTTCAATCAGAAAGCCAATATCAATCTGTTCGTCAGTGCAACTGCCATTACAATGTCAGTGGTCAACAAGCCACAGGTTCAATCCCACCAGAATAGACATCCTAGCCACTATAACTTGGTGAGCTTGCTGGCAAAGGTTGTGATTCAGTACAAATAACAGACATCTCACAAAACGTTTTTTCTTCTATATCTTTTAGACACATATAAAAATGGGTGGCTCAGGATTGGACCGAAAGCCCTCCATAATCCTATCATTCACAACCCTAGGCCTTCCCTTACAAACAAATTAATTCTCAGTGTCCATTTCAAGTGCTTCAAACTAAACTTAACTAACAGTCAATCAAATGAAGCAATATCCACAAGGAAAACATTAAATCATAACTTCATTCTCCAAAATAATGTTTGACGTTTTCAACAATAAAACAAAAAAATACAGAACTCAAGGCCAAAACAGTGCAGACATTTGCACTTTACGATACAGAGATTTATTTAGTAGTTCGGTAAAACTGAAAATTTGAAATTGATAGGGGAATCGGCCAGAAGCACCGAAGCCCAACCTCCCCTGAAATTCACAAACTGCTACAACTAGACCTCCGATCTTGCCGCAGAAGCCTCTGAATCCTCGCCTTCCGCTGCTAAGAAACCCGAAGACTAATCCGAAACACCTCAACAACCAGTATTTCCCACAAATTAGCAAGATGTGCCCGCCCCGACCATGAGCTCTTGATTTCCGCTCATAAAGCCCGCCCCGGTCAGGAGTTCTTGATTTCCGTTCGTAAAATTTGATAACCCTATAATAATGTTTAGTAAAACCCTTTAATTTATCTTACTTCCCCTAGCATTGGAAAGAGACCCCTTTCTGGAGTTAGAAAGCTAAAACATTAACTCCTTTACGACTTATTAAAGCAAACTAGCTGTAATACCTTCAGCCAGGTAATGACAGAGCAGACAAACAAAGGAGAAAACCAGTGAATTGGAGTGCTACAAGAACTTGTTTAAACACATTTAATTTATAGGAGAATACATGATAAATGTTGGATTTACAGTAGCAGAGTGTGAGCTACAACATTTATAGTTGACAGGTGAGAGAGCATGGCGAGAACAACGTGGGGCGCTTGAAGACGCCGTTTGGCGGCTGGAGATGGCGTGAGAGTTCCTACTGGTCTGTGCCCACAGACCTTTCTACATCCTAGCAAATAGAAAATAATTTATTCCAACACCAGGTATCATGAGAGAGTTATCTTAAAAAAAACCCTGTCATCTAAGTTTGTCTATTCAATCAGAATCTATATATGGTTATAGAACCATTTTACAGACAATATATCCTTAAATAGTTTCCCCCTATATATATCAGAATGAATCTGCTAAAGAAAATACGCCGCAGTAGGCGTTAGCTTACCTGCAATTCTCGCAAAGCATAGATGATGTCTGCCAGTAAGGAGAGTAGAAAAATTAAAAAGGGTGCTCAAGAAGCCATCGTAGAATAGTACACTTGAAGACAAATGTCCGCCATTAAGCTCTCAATACGCTGCATTTTCCAATATAATACTATCCATATTAAAACTGTTGGTTGGTTGGAGGAATTGTACCTGAGAGGAAAAAGAAGCAGCGCGGAAAAGAAAGTAAAGGGTGGCGGGTCGAATTCAGCGGTGGTCCAGAGAACAAGGACGTACTTGACGAGTTTGCGATAAAAGCAATTTAAAATCTGCCACCTTCATGAATAAGACGGGAGAAATCATTACAGCTATTGCAATTTTAAGGGTAGTAAAAAATAAAGTGTTTTTTTATTGTACAGGTATTTTTATCGTGCATCTAATTTTAATTGAGACATTGTGAAGGATAAGAATCTAGAAAAGTAAAAGAGAGGTGGAAGAAGAGGATTGTATTTTTAAAGAGGTAGGAGTGGGATAAATGAATGTCGGTGAAATAACAATTGGAAAGTATAGTTATTAAAAT
This sequence comes from Sequoia sempervirens, assembly GCA_007258455.2. NCBI lineage: Eukaryota > Viridiplantae > Streptophyta > Pinopsida > Cupressales > Cupressaceae > Sequoia > Sequoia sempervirens. Next base: position 126,480 of record VDFB02381901.1, on the reverse strand, counting down.
GTAATTTTAAACAAAAGAAAAGTGATTTTGATGGAAGAATGAGTTCATTTGGATCTTACATTAGGTAATTGAAGATGTAAAATTATTTGATATAAATTAGAAAGTATTCTTAATGTAAGATGAATTGACATGTAAATTGAGATTTATTGAGTTACATTTTTGGATATATATGTGAAAGGAATGTTAAATGGAATCACATTAATCATTCTATTAAATATTAAAAAAAAATCATTACAATTATTGCAATTTTAAGGGTAGTAAAAATAAAGTGTTTTTTATTGTTCTTTAGAATAAGTCCTTATCTAGTGGTAATTTTTTTAAATATTTTTAATTGAGTTGTGAAAGATAGAATCTAGAAGAGAATTGAAGAGGTGGAGGAAGAGGATTGTATTTTCAAAGAGGTGGGAGTGGGATAAATGAATGTCGGTGAAATAACAATTGGAAAGTATAATTATTAAAATGCAATTCTAAATAAAAGAAAAGTGATTTTGATGGAAGAATGAGTCATTTTGATGTTATGTAGATGCAAAATTATCTAATATAAATTGGAAAGTGTTATTAATGTAAGATGAATTGACATGTAGATTGAGATTTATGAGATATTTTTGGATATATATGTGAAAGGAATATTAAATGGAATCGCATTAATCATTCTTTTAAATATTATAAAAAATATGTCAGTTTCAAATTATTTGTAAAACAAAAGTGGTTTTCAATGTGAAATGGAAAAAATGTTTTTTGAATTATAAGGTTTTGTATAAAAGAGAAGAAAAAAAATCATTTTTTGAAGGTTGATTATTATTTTGTTGGACTTTTTTCTCCTCTTGTTTGAAGTATAATACATATTGAAAGGATTTGGGATTTTCTTTTGTGGCTTGTTTCTAAAGATTTGAAGGAAGGATTGTTAGTTTGTTGATTTGTGCCAATTTCATTTGTATGAGCTTGGATTGGAGGTATTCCTCTTTTAATTTCATGCATTAAGAGTAAACATTCATGCTTTGGCCATGCCCACCTTATACCACTACATATGGCATTATTTCTTTAGAATTTGTTAGGATGGGGATTTTTAAATTGTGTGTGAATCTATTTAGCAATATCCTCTTTTATATTTTTTTGAATTTTTTATTTTATGTTAAAATTGTGGCAAAATTTTCTAATATTTTTATGTGATTGGAAAAGTATGTTTTACATGCCCTTGCCTTCAAAAGAATATTCTTGAAAATGTAAAATTTTAAGTTTGAAAATTTTCTAGAGGGTATGAATCATCCACCATTAAAATCTAAAAATTATAAGTTTGTGTGTTTTCCAAAAAGAAATCTTGAATCTTCAAACTTATTTTTATGTTGTATATTGTGGAAATGATATTATTTCATGAAAATGGGATAAATAGTTGTGCAATGATCAAATCATTTTTGTGTCATGTCTATATTATATTTATCTATGTGGTCTTAAGATGTGAGGACTCTAGGCTTGGATTTAGTGGACTCTCACACCCATCCATTTGCAATGCAAATTATGATGAGGCAAACACAAGGTAAAGAGAAAATAATAACTAAAATAAATGGGTTTACATAGTTAAAGCATTATTATGATTAACCCACAAGTTCATTTTTGTGTGCCTATGTGGATATAATGTGGCACATGATCATGGATGAAAAGGAAACAATCCTTAGAATCATGTGATTGCACTCCATCAAGTACCTATAATATTTCTTTATGTTTGTTGGATTATGAATACAATGAGTGTGTTCTTTATTGATATTGTTTTGGTATCCTTATATGGTGTATATTATTGTTTTGATACTTTTATTGAGATAGTCAAGTTTTATACATCTTGTGTTTGATGTGCATATTGAATGACTACTTGGTCAATTGCCTCCTAATACAAAGGGTTGGGGCCTAAGGGTTACCCATTATTGTTTTGATTCACTCGTAGGCGCCATAAATCCTCTTAAGCAACTTGGAGAACATGCAAAAAAAATGGACCTTCTAGATGTATCAAAATGTCACTTTGTATCTATTGTTGAGAATGTGTAATTTGGGAAATTTTAATGCTTGTAATTAAAAATTTGTAATTCTAATTACAAATATTCATATAATGGATTACAATCTACTCATATATGTGGTGTAGGTTCCATTTGTTTTGGTATTACATGACTTGGGAGTCAAATATGCAATGTGTAATGCATTTAATTTGTCATGTTCAATTAAATCCAATGAACATGATTTGATAACATGTTTATATTTATTGTGGAAATGAATATGTAATTAAGATATATATGTGATTTATTTGTGTTGTTAAAATCTAGGTTGAAACATTAAATTTTGAGTCTAATTTTTTCCCTTTTTGCATGTTTTATTGTTTCCTTCAACTGTGTAGACCTACATTGGCATGTTGAAATGGACACTTGGTTTATATAGTTAATGAGGTTTTTGGGATTTCTTGTTTGGCTAATGCAAAAAAATCATGCTTAAATACTTGCCCAAATCATTTTTTTAATAGCATGTAAGATCATAAAACCACACTTTCTTTTTAGAAACAATTGACCTTGCAACTGAAAAATTAAAAGTTGGAATATTATAAATTCTAATTGTGGCAAAGTTGTATGGAAATTCTAAAGTTCCATGAAAAAGAATGTTATAAAAAATTAGAACTTTAGATGCAATTTGCAAGTGTTGTAAAGTTGCACTAGAGTCCTAAAAGTTAACAAAGCTTAAGTTGTCAAAAATTGGAAGTTGGGATGCAATTTTTAAGTGTTGCAAAGTCACATCAGAGTTCTAAAAGTTTGCAAAGCTTAATTTTTATGAATTCAAAATTTGGGATGCAATTTATAAGTGTTTGAAAGTTGTGTTAGAGTTTTGAAACTCTACAAAGATTTATTTGTCAAATATTAAAACTTGGTATATAATTTGTAAGTGTTAAAAATGTATTTTAGAGCTTGGAAAGCTTATAAAGATTTAATTATCAAATATTAGAACCTAGGATATAACTTGAGTGTGTTTAAAAGTTGCATCAAAGTTATAAAAGTTCACAAAGTTTCTATTTTCAAGAATCATAGGTTGGAAAATTATAGTTTATAAGGGTTACACAGTTACATTCAAACTCTAAAGTTTTACAAGAGTGAAAGGTTGCAAGAATTGGAGGTTGGATGTAATTTATAAGTGTTGAAAAGTTGTATTAGAACTTTGAATATTTCCAAGAAATAAAAAATACAAATATCAAAGATTAGTAAGTAACTTGTAAGGTTGCAAAGTTGCATGTAGGGTCTAAAGTTCTACAGTGCAAGGAAGCGGGTAGAAAGTAGAGGTTGAGTAAGAGTTTCAAAGTTGCATAGAAACTCCACACCTCCACTAGACCTTATCTTGTACTTGTGTAATTATTCTAATTATTTCACCATAATTGGTGCATTGGTGTGCATTTCTTGAGTGTCATTGTGTTATTATGCCACAATTTAATGAGTGACTAAGTGTGCAATATGGTATGTTGAGGTCACATTTGTAACATAAAAAATATTTCATTTGTTAATTTCTTGGGTAGAAACTTGGGACATTAAATTTGGTATTAGAGCCCATGTTACAACATTGGGAGCTTTGATTTGTGTACTTGTTAGTTATTTTTTATCATCCATGTTCTTTCTTATTACATGTTACCTTTTATATGGGCATGATTGGACTGATGATTATTCTAATTCTAATCCATGCAACTTGTTTGTGTAAGAAGATACATGCTCCTAGGTCTTATTGTACCTATCAAGGAGGTCAAGACAACCCTTAACATGGATTCTCCTAAAATTCAAATTGAGGGATCATCTATCATCAAGCATGATCAATTAGAGGAGGTAGTGGGAATTTTCCATGTATGTTAGGGTTACTCCTAGAGCTTTAAGCATAGTTTCCCTTAAGCAAGTAGAAATTTAGGCCTACAAGTAGTTCTCAAATTTTCAATGAGAAGAGAGAAAACCACTTTGGAGAAAGAGGAGCCCTTATCATTCTAAAGTTAGGGTACCACTACCATTTTTGCAAATATTGACAACATAGTATAGAAAAGTGTATCTCAAATACAAATGGATGAATGGAATTATCTATTTCTCTTAGCTTGCAGTTTGTAGAACCCAATTAAAAGGGGATTGATAAAAAGTAGCTTTGGTATTAGATGAAATTTAAATAATCAATAGCAATTTACTATATACAAAAATTAATTTACAAACAGATATATAGGAATAGTTAAAATCTTAGTGTTTTCTAAATAAAGTCTACTACATGTTACAAAATTATGAATTCAAAGATATACATTGTTATTTGTGACATATAAATAAAGGAAAATTGTATAACAAAAAATTGTTAAGCAAGTCCACCTAGGCATTAATTTAATTAATATTTCCTACACTGTGACTATTATTTTGTAATGTTCCTTTTTTAACTAATTTCATTTGTAATTAGGCTCTCTTGGGAACTTTTGTAATTAGGCCCTCTTGGGAACTTTTGTAATTACTTACTATTATTATTAATATAATATATGGGCTATTAGCCTTTTGCGAAAAGAAAAGAAAAAAAAATTGTGGACAAAAAGTCCATTTGAATATTTTCTATGGGCTAAGGGGAAATTAATAGGAAAATTCTTTCAATTAATATTTAATCATTGACCCAAATTGATTGAGGCAATTAAATATTGAAATAATATTAGTCGTTGGGTTTCTCGAAGAGGAAATATGTGACTCCCAAAGCATTTATATCTTCATTATAAAAAATTCCATGACAAAATATTAATGGGGGAATCACAAATGAGGAGTTAAAATTGGTAATTATGGAAAGAATTGGAATTAAAGAGTTGAAAATTAGTGGGGGAGTTAGAAAAAGGAAATTTGGGAAGAGCATCTCCATCATGAAAAAATTTATGGCAATTATAAGTGGGACATATTTACTAGCTAAAATTAACTAGATTGAAGAAAATAATTATGACAACCAATTAAGTGAACCTATTTTGAAAAAGAATATTGAACTTTTAAACACAGAGAGATCCACAAGATTGACATACACAAGGTAAAACTCAACGCCTAGAAGACTCGCTTGCATTAGCATGTACTATAGGCCAAGTATGTTGTATAAGGGTCTGAGTGAGTGAGCTAATGGACTCTAAGTTCTCCACCTCAACACCCTCCTTCATAACAAAAGGGATAGTCACATTCTCTAACTCTGGTCTAGCTAATGGTCTTGGTGCCTAGTTCAAGTCACATTGAGCCCCACTTTGTTATGTGTAAAGCCCCCACCTCTACCTTGGAAGTCCTGCATGTCAAAGTAATTTGGGATTTGATTGAGAAAAAAATCACAATAGAGTTCCTTCAAAAAGTATTGTTTTACCTCATATTTATTGCATGGAGGATGGTAAAAACCCATCCACCACCTATTCCAAAAATTCTTCTTTATCCCTTAGTGGTGGCACCAACAGACAGATAACCTCTTGCATGCATCATGTAAGGTTTGATTGGTTCATGGGTCAGTGAAGAGTGCACACAAGTAAATTTTCAAATTTTTTTATTTAACTTGTTAATATGATAATTTGTCTACGTAAATTTGTTTATGTTACATTCCCTCTTGTCATACCAACTATTTATTTTTCTGGTCAACTTGTTTTATTTTTTGTTATTTCGTGTGCGCTTTGGGGTTCAAATTTTTGTGTTATTGCTCCATCCATGGTGAAGCAAGGTGGGGGCCCCCAACTGGTGTCCCCTTCTAGGACTTTGTCCTCTCTGATAGGTGGCAATGTCAACACCTCAAATCCAACTACTCGCTCTTCGATATCTAAAGCTTTTATGGTGGGTGTTAAGTCTCAGGATGATGTTACTATAAATATTCATCATGAAGCTAGTTCCTTGGTGTTGAGAAGGAATCAAAAGTCATATGCAGACAAACTGGTGGGAAATTCATCAGTTTCAAAAAGGTCTTTATTCCCCTCCTTTGAGTAAAAGGAGTGTTATGTAATGGAGAGGTTGGAAGTACTTATTCCAAATGAAATAATCAACCAATTTATTACTAGTCTTCAAATGTCATTGGTTGGAGGTTCTTAGCCTATAAGTCCAACATTGATTAGGTACACGTGGATGGATTTGTTCTGGACTCTTAAAGGTGAGGCTAGCATGAGTGCTATGTCAAATGGCCTTTTTTTGTTCATCTTTAACAATCAGGAAGATCTTATCTCTATTCTTATAGGTGGTCCCTAGGTGTTTGACAAGAATTTTAAGAATTGTTTGGTGCTTTACAAATGGAAACCAATCTTGGACCCCTCGATAGACTTGGGTTTTGTTGCTCCTACTTGGGTCAGGCTTCCAAGCTTACCCCTTGAGTTCTAGAACTGCAAGGTTTTTCAAGGGACTTCCAACACCTTTGGAAGCCTACTGGCTATGGACAAAGTCACTATGCAGAAATATAGGTTTGTTTTTACAAGAATTTGTGTTAATGTTGTTGTAAATAGTGTTCTTCCCACTTCAATCACTTTGAAGTCTAAGTTTGGGTCATAGAACCAAGTTTTGGAGTATGATAATGCAAGGTTTTTTTTTTTTCTTTGCCAAAAGTTTGGTCATTAGATCAGTAACACATGTAAGAAGATGCCTCCCAAAAAAAAAGGAGCCTATTACTAGCTCTCCCCCTATTAATTCCCTTAAGCCATCTAGGGGTAGGGTTGAGGCACCAAAAGGGCTCCTTGAGAAGGAATTTGGAACAAAGAACAATGAGTTCATCTCGACAATTGTTTATACTCACTCCTCTCTAGTGGGTCATTTAGTTTTAGATGGGGAACATGTATTGGAGAAGAGCATCCTCTCTCCATCAGAGTCCAGAAGTTCGGATAAAAGCCTTAACCTCTATGTTTCTTTGAACAAGGACTCAACCTCTTGTGAATCTTTACATGTGAAGATGCAAGAGTCGCTGGCTATCCTAGGTTTCACTGAGTTGGCTCCTTCTTCACCTCCTACAAACAAGGTTATTGAAGACCCCTAGACTCAAGTAAATGGAAAATCCAAGAAGAAGAAAATGGATGTGGGGAACGACTCAAAAGTTGGCAGAGCTAATAACACGAAGGTTAGACTTAGAGAAGCAGCAAGGGATATCACCTCAAGGAAGCAAAGGACCATGGAGGGGCTTTCTAATGGGATTAAAGCAAAGAAGTAATTAGGGATTCTCCTCCCCTTAGGCCAAGGAAAGGTTTTACTTGCCCCTTTTATTATTTGTTATGAAGATTTTATTGTGGAACACAAGGGGACTTAATAGTCCTCTTAAACAACATATTCTCAAGAGTTCTATTATTGACCTGAAAATTGATATTCTCTTAATACAAGAGACTAAAATGAGGAAGGATATCTTTGATACTATAGTGAAGTCTTTCTGGAATAAAGTGCATTATTGTGTTTGTGAGGATGATGGTGCTTCAGGAGGAATTGCTACCCTCTGGAATCTAGATAGATTATCTGGTAAGGAAGGTTTTAGTAACTAAAATTGTTTAGAAGTTGCTTTTGAAGATAGTAGGAATGGTATGGTGTGGCACCTAGTCAATAGCTATGCTCCTAATTCTATAGTTTCTAGGAATCAGTTATGGAACTCATTGTATGCTCTCATGTTTAATAATCTTAATGAGAAGTGGATGCTTGCTACAGATTTTAACACCCCCCTAAATACCCTTCAGAGAAGCTTGATGGCTTAGATGACTTCTATTATTGTATGTTTGATTTTGTTAGCTTTATCTCTAATCAAGGTCTACTTGTTGTGGATCTCCCTAGTTCCAAATTCACTTGGTCGAACAAATGTAATGGTGACAATCTTATCCAGGTGAAGTTGGACATATTTTTTATTTTTGTGGACTAGGATATCTTGGCTAAACTTCAATTATCTTCTCTACCAAGATCCACCTCAAATCATAGTGCCTTAATTTTAAATTGGGAGGAAACAAGGAAGTTTGGCCCCTTTCCCTTTATATATGAAATAATGTGGAGTCTACACCCAAAATTCAAATATCTCATCAAGCAGTGGTGGAATTTTCCATGTCAAGGCATCCCTATGTTCTGAATAGCCCTGAAACTCAAAAGAATAAGACATAATGTCCAAGGTTGGAATAGAGTTTCATTTGGAAATATATTTCAAACAAAGAAAAATATCCTCCAAGAGATTAAATCTATCCAAGACAAGATGGAGGTTGGGGTGGTGGATGAGGAAACTACTATTCTAAGAGAAAGGGAATTAAGAAATGAATGGTTTTTTGTTACTAGGAAAGAGGAGATCTTCTAGAAACAAAATTCAAGGGTGTAGTGGTTGAATGAAGGTGACAAGAATACAAATTTCTTTCATCAATCAACTATGAAATATAGGAAAAGAAATAGGATCTACTCTCTTGTTAAGGATAATGGGGTCCTCCTTACTAAAGATAAACACTTGGAATCAAAATCCATTGCCTTCTTCAAATATGTTGGTAGAAAATCAACACTCCTCACATGATGATCTTGAATCTCTACTGGGATTCATCCCAAAGTTGGTTCTCCCTAAGGATTTTAAGTCTTTGGAATGTAGGGTGTATTTGCAAGAGGTTAAATTAGTCATCTTCTCCTTTGGAGCCTTCAAGGTCCCAGGCCCAAATGACATCCCTCCTACTTTTTTTCAATATTTATGGGAAATCATTACTGACGACCTCCTCTTGGCTTGTAGAGACTACTTTTGGGCTAGAAGACTCCTAAGACAATTGAACTCAACCTTTTTAGTTCTAGTCCCCATAAAGAATGATGTGATTTCTATGTCTGACTAGCGCCTAATCAGTCTTTGCAATACTGTGTATAAAATATTCTCTAAAATTATGGTCAACAAGATAAAGCCAATACTGGAAAAATTGATATATGGAAACCATAAAGGGTTCATGGTGAGGATCTATAGATTATGGATGTGGCCATTGTCTCTCGTGAGGTGATTCATTATATGGAACATTCCAAAACCTTGAGTATGGCTCTTAAATTGGACATATCTAAAGCTTATGATAGGGTCTTTTGGTATTTCTTATTTGTTGCTTTGGAAAAAATTGGATTCAAGGGAAGGTTTCTGATATTAATTAAGGAGTGTGTCTCTACAACTAGCAATGTTGTTCTCCTTAATGGTGTCCCTACTAAGCAATTCACTTGTGGAAAAGGATTACAATAATGTGGCCCCTTATCACCTTACCTTTTATAATAGTTGTTGAAGTTTTGGGCCAAGATATCCTAAAGAATCTTGAATGTGGCCAGCTTCATGGGATTTGTGCCATTTCTTCTTTGGCTCTTGTGTCTCACCAATAATTCATTGATGATACCTTTCTTTTTGGGTATGCTTCTATGGTGGAAGCAACTAATTGGAAGGCTATTATATGTTGATTCCTCTGAATAGTTTGTAAATTATAATAAGAGCAAACTGTACTTCTTTAATACTCCTCAACAAGTGAAGGATAAGATTCTGAGAATCATTAGGTGTCAGATGGTTGATGTCCTGGATATTTATCTTGGCCTTCCTCTTTGCAATATAAATCCTCCCAACTCTTTCTGGAATGGTATTATTGAGAGAATCCAAAGGAAGTTAGCTAGATGGAAGGGAAAATTACTCAGCCAAGTTGGTAAGCTTTATCTCCTAAAGTCATCTCCCCAAAATGTCCCTATGTATTACCTATATCTTTTTAAAATGCTTTCTTTCATCATAAGGAAGATTGAGAAAATAAAAAAACCCTTTTTGTGGTCAAGAACGAAAGAGAAAACAAGGATTTCTCTTGTAAGTTGGGAGAAAGTGTGCTCCCAAAAATAATTGGGAGGGATAGGAATTAGGAGATTAAAGGAGTTTAATAAGGCCTTGATGAGCAAGATGGGATGGCTCATGGTCCAAGGAAAGAAAGACTAGTCGGGCATCCTCAGTGCAAAATATATGGGCAATGACCCCATGGTAGCCTGTTGTCCCTCAAGACTTACCAAGAGGATCAACCTTTTGGAATAATATCCTTAAAACTATAAAAAAATTGTAGCAAGGATCTAAAAGGAAGGTGGGAAATGGGAGAGCTATAAATTTTTGGGAAGAGGTGTGGGGAAAGAGTCCTAAGTTGTCTTCGGTGGCTAAATTTTTGCCCCTCAAACATGGCCTCTCATGTCTCTATGGTAATTCCATCCATGGGTATATTGACCGGTTTGAGGAGACTACTAGATGGAGAGATTTTGAACAAGATGTTATTGATCTAAGATTAAAAAGAGGAAGTAACTATTCAAATCTATTTTCCACCCTTAACTCCCTCCTAGGTGACTATTCTTTGGTTGTGCCTCTATAATTATGCCTTGCCTCCCCTCCATAATTATGCCTTGGCCATCACTCCCCTCCTAGGTCCTGTTGTCAATCAAATTGCACCTGAACACTTGAATGATTAAATTCAACAATCTATTGAAACAAGGGAACTATCTTCAGGCTATGAGTATTCCTATGGCGAAGATAGACCTCTACATTCTAGGCTGGTTCCTATATGATTCTTAATTAAAAATTGGGTAATTTTTGTTGGAAAAGGGATAGAAATGTATAATGAATGCATGTAAAACTATAAACTAGTGGTGATGCACCTAATTGATAAAGATTTGCAACTATGATTCACAATAATTTTTAGAAGAACTATCCACACAAGTCGATTTTAATAGTTTGACCACAAAAATGATTCTAAGTAAGGCTTGAATAAACCACCTTTGAAGGAAAATAGGGTTTTCTTGGCAAAGCAGAATATTATTCTTTTACACAACCTTAGACCTGTGATTTTTACTATTTGAATGCATGCAAATATAAATGAGACAAATATTTTAAAGGTTCTAATATTTAAACACAATAAAACTTCATCAAATCATTCATAGAAACAACATAATGACAAGGCAGACTTTTGATTTCACTACAATTGAAGGAATCTTTGAAAAATGACACAAATAAACCTGTAAACCTGTTGTTGTATTAATCTGAAACTAAAAGCTGAGTTACATGATAATTCACTTTGTAGAATGCAAAGGCTGAAAAACAAGAACTCGTAAAAAAAAAAGTCATTTCATTTTATACAATAAGCCTCTCCAAGGCATGAAGGTGAAACTAAAAGTCAATTTCAGTGTAAAAAATGATAACTCCAAGGAAAATCCTGAGTAGAAATAAAAATCTCTAAAAGAAGAGCTCAAACTCATGCAAAAATGAGTGAACTCAGGCTCAAACTAGCTATCAACTCGTAACTGACCCATGGAGCACTCAAACTGAACTGAAAATCCCTCAAAAAGTGGGTCCAAGCATGCAAAAACCACCTCATTTTTATCAATTTTCCCAAGATAACTGGAACTCCATCCCTATATGATGATCTCCATAATTTGCATGATTTTAGTCCTCCAGTTAGCTTTCACTTGCATTCTTGCATGGATTTGAACTCCAATATCACTTTAGTTCACTTCATACTTCATTTATGCATGCATTTTTACCTGAGTCCTTGCCTAAATACAAGATAAAAATAGTAATATTTTTATGCGAATAGGACTCATGTATATTTTATTTTTCTAATAAAATCATCAAAAATGAATTAAGGCTTGTAGCCTTAACCTTTTCTCCAAGGTTACAAAACAACCCTAATGTATGATAACATTTGATTTTTTAAAAAAATCATAAAATATATGACTAAGGTACGATGGCAGCTAGGACATTTGAAAATATATGCAAAGGAATTGAAAAGCACCTATTTTCTAATATAATGTGATAAAATCACATACTTGACTTGGAGCATATGAGAAAACCCTAAACACAAATCGGTCAAGCCCTAGTTTCTCACTTTATTTTGCAATTGAGTTCTTAAGAAAAGAGAGTTTGCTACTAGCCGCTGCCATGATGGAGGGTTTGATGCTGGAATTTCACATTTCATACTATTTCTAATTGATTTTCTTGAGGGTTTCGGTGGAAAATGAAAGGTAAGCGCTTCCTCTTGTCATGAATCTAGCATTTCTTCTATTTTTGAAGCCATTTCTTCATTCCTAACCGTGACTGTAGCATTCAATTATGATATATTTTTTATTGTTGATTTGCTCTCTTATATGAGGCCACCATGTATGAGTTAGGTTGATGCTTGAAATCCCACCATTTCATGTTGTTTCTGAAGATTACCATGGAAATTTTATAGAAAAAAAAAGTATGGTAAGTGTTCTTTGTTGATAAATTTGTGCTTCTCTTTCCAAATTTGAAACCATTAAGTCTTAAAAGCCACGACCTAGCATTCTTTTTTTTTTATGTCATCCTTTTGCTTTTCTCTGTTGATATCTTTCCATCCTTTGGGGTTATCATGGACACCTTTATATGGAGCTGAGAAGTACATTTACACATGGGTTTTGGAGATCCTTTATTGCACAACAAACCTTGGTAAGTTTTCACCAGTCAAGCATCGTATTCTCCTTTATTTCTGTATAAAAATTGCTTGATATGAAGCCCCAAAATGATTACAATAGTGAATATATGTCTTGTCTCCTCCACGCCTTTGTTTCCATTTTGCAATGAAGGACACTCTAAATCTTATGATGAAAGATTTTTGTATTTATGAAGTCGTGGCTTCAAAATTTCTAGGTGCTTCGAGGGCTTGAAGAAGAAACAAACCCGATAGTTTCTCCTTTCATGTATTTCCTTTATCTTTAATCGAAGATATGCTTGAACACTTACTGCCTTACCCACAGATTTGAAAATAAAAAATCATATTATGATCTTCTTCATATGAAGGTTTTACTATTATTATTGACTTCTTCACCAAATACTCCATATGGGAAATTAGAACATATATGAGATATAATTGCAGTTGTTAACTTGAACACTTGCACAATACCGATGCTCACAATTACTTACCAAACCTTCAAAGTGTAAAGGTCTATGGTGTTTATTAATGCTGCCATGGAGTTGTTTTTTGATTTGGAACTTCAATCTAAATTTTCTTTTGAAAGCTTATTACTGAACACTCCTATTCCATATATCTTTGCACATAGGTCCTAGGTCCCATTGAATTGCTTGCCTTCTTATTTGGACTTACAAGCATACTTGAATGTTCTTATACCAAGCCTGAAGGTTTTGGACTGCCTTTCACTATGGCTGTACTATTGCTTAATATCTGGTGATACTGATCCATGATATATGATTATAAACATTGACATTGTTGTTCTTATGTAATCATCAAAGATATTATTCACTGTTTCATTGTTTGGAAATTCACCTATGATGCTCCTAAACACTGTATTGTTGCTCACTATTTACTTTTTTCTTTGAAGCCTCTATTGCTTATTCATAGACAGCTATCTTCTTTGAAAATATTGATCCTTCAATTATCATAGTCTCACTTTTGAAAACTCTGGCCTTGATGTTTTGATACTATGAACTGTAAGAAGCAAATGCTTTTACAGACCTCTTATCTCTGACAATGAGTCCTCAAACTATTTTTTTACTTTTGGAAAAGCAATATCCTCACTCCAAAAGATAGCTACAAAATCTATTAGCTTCAAAGATTATAGATAACATCCTCAGTGAAGATGTATATGCTTTTAAAGTTCTAAAAGGTAGCTCATGCTTGAATATTTTGTTTTCCATTTAATGTAAAAGGGCTCAATACCTTATTGAAATGCAAAAATGAATGCAAGGTAGAGTTGAAATAGAATACCAATGAAATTGTTGATCTCTTTATATGTTTTGATCATTCTTTAGCATGATGAGAGAAAGGATAATTAGCTCAATCTATTTTTGTCACAATGAATCAAAGGTTGCTCTTGTGAATTCCTCTTATTACAACAGTCCTTTCTTGATGACTGTAATTGAATATTTGATAATTCTCAAATAATGATGTAAATGAGAGGTGTCCTTTGATATGTTGGTCTCAACCCTTGTGGGAGCCCGTTTTGCTCCACATTTTTGATGAAATTGATCATAAATATAATGAACCTGTTCCTGCACATTTAAACAAAAAAGTTAGCAAAATAAATGAAGCTGAAAGCTTCCATTGAATTATGTTTTCTTTTGAACAGTGAAATCATCTGATGGATGCCTGATCAAATGTGCATTATATTTCTATTGGTAATGTAGGCATAGGATAGGATATGATTTTTCATTGCTTAGAGACCATCTCTAATACCATATTTCATCGTTATTTGCAGATACTTTTGGAGCATGGAGCTGGATCAATTCGAAAGCACAACAACTAAATACTTCAAGTGTAACGATGATTCATCATTCCAGGCAATGACGAATCACCTTTTATCTTATGTTTGCATTATTTCCAGTTATATGATATACATTTCTTTTTTGTATTCATCATTTGAATATAAATATCAAATTGGCTACTCCCATGACTTGTGTGGACTTTAGGTTTTCCAATATGAATAAAAATAACATTCTTCTATGCAAATGTCTAAATTTCTGTTATGAGTACTTGCGTGATAAAATCTGAAAACCAAATGTAATTATATTTTTCATGATGATAAATACTTAGCAGAAAAATTTGAAATTCTATGTACCTCTCATTGACAATGCAATTCAGCTCCACCTGTTTTGAGCTATAGCTAAAAATAGGTAACAGGTCCCTCTTCTAGTAACAACTCCAATGCTAATGTTGCTCTTGAGAATCAACCGAAACCCCTCCCCATTCCTTCTCAGGTCAATTCTCATGGCAAGGGTACTTCCTCTACTAAACCCCCCCCCCCCAAAAAAAAAAAACCCCGTCATTCCCTCTAATTTGAAACAATCCTCTATTAAAGGTCTCCTCACCAAAGGGGATCCTATTGCCCAAAATGTGAAAGGTAAGGAGAGTTGCTCTAACCCTCCGAGCATCCCCTTGGGAGCTAAAATAAAGGGTCTTGACAGTGGTGAACCCAAAACTTCCAAAAAAGTTACTATTGAGATTAGAGATGAGGATGAATAAGGCAAAACAGATGACTCTAGTAGTGGGAAGGGTGGTAGAAGGTCAACAAGACTCATGGCCCAATCAGCCAAGGGAAAAAAAATGAGCTTTGAAGAACCTGGTGATGACGTTGAAGAAGAGGCTCTGACCACTATTAATTTGAGAAAAAGGGAGCTTTCTATGGTTCTGGGTGAAGACCTCTCAAAGGACTCTGCTAGCAATGAAGAGGATGAAGAGCTCAAAGGTGATGACATATAGGTGGTCGAAGACTCTAAGGACAATGATGATGAAAGGGATAAGTAAATTGAAAAGGAAATTGAAGGAAGTGGTAATGAAAGATACAGAAGATGTGGAAGAGCACGCCATGACGAATATGGAAGAGGATGTGCAGGGGAAGATAGGACCTTGCAGTTTTATCTCACTCAATTCTAGAAATTGCAAGATAAGGTGAAAAACATGGAAACAACTTTCAATAAGTTGATGTCTATAACTCTGGGCATCATGTAGAAGGCCATTTTCAATATTACGATGAGGAAATGCAACTAGATGAGAGAAAAACTAGGGTGATGGAATAATGCAACAAGAAGATGAAGCAGCTAATCGAGGAATGGAACTTCATCTATAGTCCAAGAGAGTAATTTGGGTCTTTTTTCTCTTTGTTTTTTGGTTGCTAGACTATGGAACATTTTGGACCTATGTGCCCTCGATTATGTATGCCTTGGCTCTATTTTTTGGTTGATAACTTTTGGTTTGGTTAATTTTGTTTTATTTCGGTGAAGGTGGTTGTTCTATTGTAGGGTGTTGTTCTGGTAATTTGTTGGCCTGTAGGCCTGATTCTATCTTTTCATTGTCAAGTTTAGGGGCCCTTTCCCTTGCTTTTTTTAATCAAAAACTATTTATTTTTCCCACTAATTGATTCTACATGAGAGATAATGGATTGCAGTTATTCAGTAAAGGGTGGTCCTATGGAATTTTGTTCTTGTAGGATCTTTCAACCTTGCAATTAACTCCTTAAGTTCTTTTCTATTGTTTTTAATTTTCCCTAATATGTTTTGTTGTGTTTGTGGAGGAGGATGAGGAATTCTAGGAGGTGTTTATTGTGGATGTTCTCCAAGAGGGTTTTCATGAAGAGCTGAATTGGTATTTTGAACATTTGGGGGTGAATTATCAACTCCTAAAAATTAAACAAATTTTAATTAAAAAATGAATTCAATCTAAAAGTATTTAATCCAAATTTGACACTAAAAAACTAAAAATACTTACTTCTTTGACCTCCTTGACGTCTTCATGATATTTTGGTGATGATTTGGCAAAGATTTGGATGAAAAATGAGGTTTGCAATAATGTGATCATACTTGTAAGGATTCTTATGTTGTGAGTTTAATATAAAATGTAGAATGGAATTTTTTATTTTATTTTTATTGTTTAAAATAAGCATAGCATGAGTGTGTTATAACATGCTCGTGTTATGCTCTCATGGGGGCCAAAAAGTGGGGTGGCCACTTTTTGGTCCCTCATATTGATGCACATGCAAGTAAGTGCACAAAGATGGGGGACCAAAAAGGGGTCTTAAGTGGCCACTTTTTTTTTTGAAATCGAGAAAGACCGACTTTGGAAGAGAAATTGAAGATAGTTACACTCAAAATATGAAGCTGCAATAAAAACAAGAGTTGCAGTGCTCCGAATGAACTTTCTAAACTAATATTTCTTTTTGAAAATGGTAGAGATTAAGGGATTAAAAAATGGGGGCCACATAAATTCATCTTGTTTTTCCAAAAATATAACATAGCATCTAGTGTGGCTCCCCTTGTTAGGAATTGTAGGTAGAAATAGAGGGAAAAAATTATCAATTATATGTAGATTTAATAAACATGAACAAAAATAATAGAAATAGGAGAAGGAATGAAATAATTCATAGAAAATAGTGAGACAACAAGTTTTAACATGGTTCACCCTATGCTTGGGCTATGCCCAAAAACATAAGTCCATTTATTAATTAACTTATAGTAAATACAATTTATAGTAACTTGTAGCAATAGCTGCAATGCACAATAATTGATTCAAACAATTTTCACTACTTGATTTTTCACGCATAGTGCTACAGGTGACCAACATAATACATGCATAATCTCTATCACTTCCCAGTGCTATACCACATGATCTACAACAACTTCATGCATTATTTAATACCACTTCCATGTAGTAGAAGACAACCAAAACCAAAACATGATTGTCCAAATCTGTGACAGTTAGTTTCCAGTTCACAACAAACAAACTCTTCAACTTTCGAGTAGTTTTATAAACTTTTTATTAATTGAATTATAATATAATACCCCTAGACCCCACAAGAGGGGCTCCACCCCCCTTATATGCTCTCATTAATTGATTTGGGGGGAAATGCATCAGGTAAAGATGAAAAAATATAAGCTCCAAGACTGATTAGGCTCCACATAACAACAATCTCCCACTTGGAGATTGATCAGACTCCACACCATATCACCCCTAAAATGTTAAATTTTTTTAGTACTTCAAAAATATCTTATTGAGAAATTAGCTAACACCACGTAGTTTATCCTTGATTTTTCTGCTAATTTTTTAATGAATATATGATTTTTACTAATTTTCAAAGTGGACACATCTTGAAAAATAGAAAATTGAGCATGATCCCCCCTAATTTTTTTGAAAAATGATTGAAAACAATATATTTGTTTCTAAATATGTCTAAAATAAAGTCTAGCTTCCAAAAATGTAATTTATTTAAAATTTTGATGAATAGTTAAAAATTAAAGTGAAAAGGGGTTGGGGCCCTAGCTCAGTTGGCTAAACCTTTCCTATTGTAGGAGGTTGGTCATGAGGTTTAGTCTCCCCCATCCTCGTGGTATTGGAGGGTGTGTCGTGTCAGCGCCATCGATCACGTTAAAAATTTTACTAGGCACACCTCAGTTTTATAGGGGGTTGTGCTACCCGATTCCCGCAGTCTAAAAAAAAACTAAAGTCAAAATACCAAACATTGGTTTTTGAAAAAAATGGATACACTAACAAAATAAGTTAAAGATGAAAACCCTAACATACTCAAAATGTAAAAAAAATTGCATGGTTAGATAGCTAAGAGAGAGCTTAACATTACCATAGTGTTTTTTGACTTGATACTAAAACATGTGTAAACTTGATGGGGAGCATGCTTGAGATTATGTCAATTTTTCTTACAATTTACAAAATCATGTCTTTAGATGTTGGAAATTCACTCTAGGCCTTTGGGTTGGAGGCCCAAGATAAATCCAAGCCAAAGGATTGGAAATTTCCAAAACAAACAAAAATGCGAGCACATTATAGCATGCTCACATTTTGTTAAAGCAAAGCATAACACAAGCACACTATAATGCACTTGTGTTATGTGATTTCATGTAACATGAGTGTGTTATAAATAACTTGTGTTATTTGATTTTACATAATGCAATTGTGTTATAATGCACTTGTGTTATGTGATTTCACATAGCACGAGCATGTTCTATGCTTCACTCAAGGTGTAGTTGCTTAGTATATTTACCCTTAATGTTGATCATTCTTCAAAATTTCTTGTATTTATATAAATTTAAGAGTCTTATGATCTATTTGAATAATAATGTCTTTCCCAAGATATAGCAATTCCATGTTATTTGTTGGCTTGACCAATGCATATAACTCTTTATCATATATGGGTTGTCTATACATAGCATTAGATAAAATTTCACTACATGTTAGGAAATTAGATGATCATATTGAGGACCAAAAATACTCCAAGTACATATTTGGAGGCATCAAACACAATTTCAAAGGACTTGTGTTTACTCATTTGAAAAATCCATTTAGATTTGAAGGTATTATTTCACACATATAATGACTCAATGGTAACTTGGTGGTATCCAATCTATAGTGAAAAATTAGCCCCCTTAAGTTGTTCAAAGAGACCATCAATCCAAGGAGTTGAATACTTATATTTTATACTTCTATTCACCAAAATTATCTACCTACCTAAGTATTTTACCCTTAGCTCACTCATCCCTTGGACTGTCGTTGTGGGTGCAGTGTTGTCTATAGGTTAAATCTCTTAAGAAAATAGTAGATATCAATTTTTTTTACTTCCACTTTTAACAATGAATTATAGATCCTTCCCATTTACGCACATCTATGAGTTGACTAGGAGTTCCTTGCCCTCTTTAAGCAACAATTCTAGGATGAGGATGTAGTGTAGGAAATTGTATAACTTTACAATTTCATACTATGTTTGGGTTCCCTAATTTATTAGACTTAATTAAGCTTGTAATTTTCCAAATTATGCATTCCAAAACCTTATTTTTACAATTTTCCGAAAGGGAAACCAACATTAAATAAATGCATTTAATATTTTAATTGCTATGGATTATGTGTGTCTTGGAAATATAGGCTAAGACCCATTCGTCCATCCATCCATGGTTGAATGAGTCCCCTTTATGTGCTTGGACCCATTTTAAAAAATGTTTTTGGTGGTATTTTAATGATCCAAATTCAAATTGTAAGTGTCGACTTTTGGAATCTAATTTTCAGGAAATTAGATAAACACCTATAAATACATAGTTATTTTACCATTTGAAATCTAAGCAACATGATTTGGCATTAATAAAAAATTCAAGAGAAAATATTATTGTCAAGAGCAACATTACTAGTCATTTACAACAACATTCAAGATCCTAACATCATGTCAAAGTTTATGTGTGTTCATGTTGTCTTGTGAAGGCTAACATGCATTCTAGATCCTCAAGAATCGAAGCATTCGAACATTCAAGAAAATAAATCAAGCAAGACCAAATTCCTTTGAAGATATGTGTATGAATTTAATCCTTCAAGGAAGCCATTGAAGGGTGGTGATTTGCAACAAGTGTTCATTCATCATTTCCTTGCCTTTTATTATCTTTTTATCAAGGTTTAATTACCAAACTAGGGTTTTACTAAGGAAAACACCCATACAAATAAAACAAAAACTTTCCCTCTTTGTGTATGTGCAGATTACAGGTTGAAGAAGGATTGAAGAGATATTGAAGAGAAAATTTGAATTCTTGCATTTGTTGTCATCATTCTTTCCAAGACATGGAAACTAAGTTGCAAAATTTATTTTTGACATTTTGACAATGGGACCTATGGCAAACGGAGTCTCGAATCTAGTAGGTAAAGGGACCCAAAAAGTTGAATATTTGAAGGGCCCTACAAGGACCCTGGTGGCACCTTCGAATTCTACAAATTTGAAGGGCCCATATTGAAAATTTTGCCTTTGCACACTTAGAAGTGCACCTAAAAATTTGCCTAAGTGACCTAATTTAGAGGGTCATAATTTAGAGCCAGTTGATTTTTAGGCCAAACCCCTTCATATAAATACTCATGTGACATGTGAACGTGCATGTCAGTTTTTAGCTTCCCATGATAAGTTTAGACAGTGTTTTGAAAAGTGAAGCTGGAGGGTTTTAGCACGATTTTTCCGTTTGCAAACTCTTTGTCTTGCAAAGTGGCCCCTTGTTTGAGCTTATATTTCACAACTGGATGATTTTCAAGACAAATGGATTGTTTTTCTCCATTCTCCCCACACTCATATGCTCCTTGGTCTAGTTTCAGAGCCTCATGATTTGAACTGATATTTTTTCGAGATCAAAGGCAAATGCAGTTTGTGTTGATTTTACATCTGCATTCCCATAAATGTTTCAAGGTGGTCAACTTTGACCCCTAATATCTCTTGAAGAATTATTACTAAAGGAAATCCCTCTTGCATGTGTGATCATTGGACCTAAATGACCTTGTGTTTCTAGTGGCAGCTTCTCAAAAGTTGATTTGGTATTTTTTCAAGGAGGTGAATGGGTGAGTTTTAATTGGTTTTGAACAGGTGTAGTTGCAGAAAAGTCTAACTGAGAAACTTTGACATTGAATATCTTTCACCTTGTGATCCTTTTTTTGAACCATCTATTACAATGAATTCTAAGTTCAAATGTCTACATTCCTATGGATTTTCATGACTCTACGAGATCATTTGACTAGTTTTCCAGGGCGATTCCAGAGGCTACCTAGCCAGTTTTGATAATTGTGCAAATATGTCTGAAAGCATATTTTAATGACAACCCACTTCAAATTTTCATGCCAGGAACATCCAGAAGCAACCTCAAGGTCAATTGAAGATAAAACTTGTTTAAAAACAAAAAAAAATATTCGGGCCCATAAGGGGACCCAACATATGTTACACAATTTGAGGAAGTTTTTATCCAGTTGGGTCAAATTGAAAACCATGGTGAAAATAAAGGTAAGAATGATAAATAATTAGAACCTCATTCTAAAGTGAATGAATATAAGGAAGATCATATGACTTTGTATAATGATTATGATGAGAAGGGTTTTCATAAAAAAATGCATTGGGGGATGTCTTGAGATTTGTCTGAGCATAGGTTTCTCAATGTGGTGAAGGGCTTTCAAGTTTGAAATTTGCTTCACTATCAAAGGTTGAAAATATGACATCACCTATTATAGGTACAGGTGATTATATTCAAATGTTGATATAGTACTGGAATGCATTTTTAGTTCCCTAAAGGGTCCAATGTACGTCTTGAAGCAACATCTAAATATGCTAAACAAGTACTCCTAACGTAGCAACCTTGAATGGGAGAACTGCATCATTGTAGTAATCATGCAGTGGTGTCATGAGACCACATGAAAGAATGAGAAAGGGATGGATCTTGCTTGTAAAATTTATGAGCATATGCACATTGTAGGTCAAAATGGTGATGTTTATGTTGCACAGGTTTTGCTTAATGACCTGAACAAGGCAGACCAGTTTTGATATTCATTAGAGTATGTGGAAATTATCCCATTTTTCATGGATTGTAGCAGGTCTTAAATAGCACATCACATACAGGTGTAAAGAAAATACTTTTATTTACAATATGTTGATTAAGATTCTTGGCTCTTGTGATGAAATCAAATTGGAAATGTGGAGAACATATGCAAACAAGCCAAACATCATACATCTTGATCCCAAAGGAGTGAAGCAACACATCTCGTAGAGGGAAAATGAATTGAAGTCACCATGGGATAAAGTCACAACACTATTTAATCTTTGCTTGGTTGCTTGAACAACACATGATATTGAAAAGGTTCGAACCTTGTACTGTGTGGTGTGGATACAGGGAGACGTGTTCACTACAAATAATGGGGCGACCACTTAGATGGCTAAAGAGCATATGAACAAAATAGATTGTTGAAAATGCTTCAAAAAATTTCAAGTGAAGGATTTTGGAATTTATAATGCCATATTTCACAACCTTCACCATCGTCCTTCCTACCCAAGAGAATGGGATGAATCCAAAGAAACATGGCTGCACATCTTGGATGGCTCGGGGTTGCACGATCAAATGTTGGCACAAGGTTTTGATGTTGAGGCATCCAACCTACTCAAGGATGGAAGAGTCTGCACTGTAGTAAAACTGTATCAAAATTGTTTAAGGAAATTTTCTTTTTCTTGCGCCTTTGCTGATGAAAGAAAGCACCATCAAGCCTATTGAATTGGGCAATTTTCTACCACAGAGGAGATTTTACACAAATGTTTCTACACCTTCCATTTCCAACACAACTTTGTGTTGCATGTGAGAAACCATCACATTGATTGAGGTTGGCCTTTTCAATGTTGCAAAGGGAAGTTTTCACAAAGGTACATGGCACTGCAATGCAGAGGTTTTCAACTTGTCTATTCAAGCAAACAAAAATGATTGCCATAGCAAAATATTTGCAGAGACTTGAAACTAGGGCATTTTTGCCACCATCATGTATTTCTAGTTCATTATTCCATTTCCCAAATGGACTAACGATGGGTGATACTATTTTATTTCATCAGGCATTGGTAGTTGGTTTTCACATTTTCACTTTGGACTAGCAATGCACAATATGTGTGGGGTAAATGAGGTGGTTTTGTAAAATTTTGAAGGAACAAGCATATGTTTAAAATCCTTTGTTCTTTAAAGTAGAGGCATAAAATTAAAGATTTCCTAATAAAGCTAAATGGGCCTCCATTTAATGGTAAAGTATATTAGATATGTAAAAGTGTGAAGCATGGGAAAAATTTTAAAGGGGAAAATTTTTATATGCTGCACATTGAAAATTTAAATGCAGAGTGAAGTATTTTTTTCCTTTTTACTGAGTGAAGGAGAGCTAAAGGGGATGGGTAAGATTTTTATTTTACCTGATAAGTGTTTTTTGAAGTCTTTACCATTTAAAGGATTTTAGGCAAAATGAGGTGTAAAGGTAATTGCAGGGAAGATAATTTTATAAATTGAATAAAGTATTCACTGTGTAAAAGGTTTTATTTAATGAAGGTGAAATAAAACAATAAAACAAAAGGAAAATAAACAAAGCTTTCATGCGAGAACAAATTTTTCACACTGTAAGGTAAAAGTGAATGAAGGCAAGCAAATGCAACGACAAAGTTTTTTATTGCAAATGAGGAGAGAAGAGAGAGGCTTTTTCCTATTTCTTGTTGAAGATTAGATGGAGATAAAGCTGCCAATTGTCAACTATGGATGCATTTTAGGGCTATTTCTTCTTCTTTATCTTCTCATTCTCTTATCATTGTAAGGGCTTCCATTTTCTAAAAATTCTGCAAGGCAGGCAGAAGCTCTGGGTAAATTGTAATGTTGGGGTAATTTATAATTGTTAGTCATTAATCTGAAGAGTTTTTTTGTTCTGAATTGAGCTTCATGAATATATTTTATTCTGTGACTGTCTCTATGATTGAGATGTAATACTCTTTTGAATTCAATAATCAAAGATTACTTGGGTTTTTTTCATGCACATTTGTTGCATTTGAGTTGCATCTATTATTGTCTTTTGTTCAGTGAATAATGTAATTTCTTTAATGAATGTCAGCTGCATTTGTTATTACCCATTGTTCAAGGGATAGTGTAATTACTTTAACAAACAGAATAGGAGTGTTGTGTTTCCAAGTGGATTTGTAAGAATGGTTATCTGATAAAGCTTCAGTGGTCTTGTTATCATAATGTGGTAACATTTTCAAAGATATTTAAAACATGTCTAACACTATAGGATGAAGTGTCGTTTATATGAATCTATAGTACTCTTCTTAGCACTGGTCAATATTTATGCATCTTTATGCACTAGTAACATTTTCAAAGATCTTCAAAACATGTCTAACCAAGGTTTCAGTTTGGTCCCAAATCTTAAAATAAAAATCAATTCAATCATGTTTTATGAGTTATTTGTATCCACCATGCTCTCCATGCTAGTTGATGAAATTTTCCCAATATCTTAGCCAATGTTGAGTGATATTTCATGTTATGTGGCATATTCTTGTGAGAGCATCATTTGTTAAGCAATACCCTGTTGAATGTGTGTTTTAACCTTTAGGTATTGCTAAAAGGGTCATGCCCCTAGGTCCTACAGAGCTTGAAGTGCAAGGGAAATGTGTTCCAAGCTAATTTCTTGTCAGTTGGCCAGATCCTCCACTAGGTCTGAACATGAAGTGTGGCTTACTTCTAGGATTTAATGGATCTATCAATTTAGAACACCAATAGATTGGTGACTCTGCTGAGGAGAAATTTTAATCTCTAGGTGTAGACTGATAATTCATAGAGTCATATTATTTGCTAATATGAATTTGGTTCAAATATTGAAGGAATTCAGACTTGGAGAAAGAAATTGTTGTAGTGAACTTGAAAGTCTCATGATTTGTGGTGCCCTACTAGTGAAAGGAACTCAAAAGGAGATTTATCTTTGAAAGAGCTTCATATTGCTTGAAGTTCAGTCCTTTGTGAAGAGAGGTGGAAATTTTTTAAAAAGAACCTGGTAAAGATGCGAAGAAAAGTTCCAGATCTACAAATATTTCCAATCAGGAAGAAATTTTTTAGTAGCTGCAACATTTCCAAGTATTCTAAGTCATTTTTGGTTTTCAAGAAATTTGTGCATGAAAACCATATTTGAAGTCTTGAAAAAAAAATTTGGTTCCCTATTGAGTGAATTAGTAGTAAGAAAGGGAAAGGAAAGTAATACTCAGTTTGCATACTTTTGAATTATAATTTATAGCATATGTATTATGTTGAAAGTATGCTTTTTTTAAAAATATGCCCACTAAATAGATCTTAGGTGTAGATACATTTGAATTATGCATTGTAGTATTCTAAGGTCATGATGAAAGCAAGAAATAGGGTAGTGAATGATCAACTGTAGAGTTGATATGTGAAATTTGAAAGAGGTGTATCAAAATGCACCAATATATGCATCCTTGTATGGCTCCTAGTGCAACCATGGTTTGTGATAAGCCCCAGCCAGTTTTTCAAAGAGGTTTTAACATTGAAAGATATAGACCCCTTGATTTTGGTGGCATTCATGGTTACCCAAATGTCATTCCCTCTAAAATTATAGATAAGATACCAAGGTTCAAGGGTGAAAAGTATGAATCAACATCACAACATTTACAAAGTTTCATTAATTTGATAGATGCCTATCAAATAAGTCGTGAGGATGTTGTCATGAAGTTGTTTGTGAGAACTTTAGAAAATGTTATAGAACACTGGTTCTCTAGATTACCATGGTGTTCCATATGTTCATGGAGAGAGTTTAAGATACTTTTCATTGATCAGTTTGAAGGAATATTAATAGACAGTGTGTGCTTGTTAGACAATAGACCTTTGCATGTCCAGGAGGAATTTGAAGGGCAACCTAAAGGAAAAGTTGAATCCATGTCACTTATTGATGCACTATGTGATATAAAGAGATCTGAGGATGAATTTCCCCATGACTTTCATGATAGATTCATGGAATTTCTCTTTGCTATACTAGAATCAGAAATACTTGATGAAGCATTTTGCATTGATTTATTTTGTGATAGTTGTGAGCTAGGTTTGAGTACCATGCCAACTAATTTGAACCCCCCTAGCCTTAAGTGTTTATATCAATGGATTTCAGTCATTGGAGAAATGATAGGGCAGCTTGGAAGTGGTTTCCTAACTAGCTTATATGATGGTACCTTTTCTACAATTGATCGAATATAGGTGGATGGTATAGAAAAAGACAATGATGATGCATCATGTGGTGATAAAGATTCTTTTTCTAATCAACCCATAGAGAAAACAAACCTAGATGAAGATTGTAGCCATAATAGTCATGATGAAATGAATGATAACCATACTATATCGACTAGCCAATTTACTGCATCTTTTTTCAATTCTTTTGATCCATTGTATGACCAATTAGACTTGTCATGGGTTGATTACAAGGTTGAAAGTATGCCAAACCGAGTCTATAAACAAATGCCTACATTTAATGGATATAATGTGTGTGAATGGGATGCACATGTCCAAAGTTTTTATAGCCTCATGGAGGAACATTCATTTGTAGATAAAGATATGTGGATGAGATTTATTCCGAAGAAGTCTTTTTCCTACTGGGATAAACTAGTGAATGCTTATAGAGAAGAATTTGCAAGAGAACCTTCTGACCTTGTCATTGAGTTGAAGGAGATTAGAAGACAAGATGAAGCATCAAGCATTGATTTTAGTCACATATTTGTTGTTTCTCTTTCACTAATCCTTGAAAATTTTAGACCTGGTACTCTAGATTACATCCATATGTATTTTGAAGCCTTTGAGGAGGGATCTAGTGCATTGTTAAAGGATTATAGAATATTGAGTATGCAGATGGCTTACACATGTTTAGATAATATGGAGAAAGTAAGGAATGAATATGTGCAAAGTTTGTTGTCTTCAAGTATGGGTAAACATGTTGATGAAATTAGCACCTATGTGAATACACATGATGCAGATAATTTCTTGAATGATAATCTCAATTCAAATTGTGTTGATGATACTTTCCCTTCAAGCAATGAGTGTGATGTTGCGAAGAACAATGGGATTCCAAGTTCTCTTAGACAAGAGCATGATGGGGATATGAATTGGATTTATTCTTTGAAGAAGAGATGTGTGATCAATAATGTTATGGTGCATTTGGTCCTACTTCTTCTACAAGTGAGTGTAGCTTTGATGCAAGTCTTCATGATAAGACAAATGAGTTCACTGATTTATAGAATAATTTTGAAAATGTCAGTGTATAAGATGCAAATGACAAAGTGAGCAATTAATTTCAGTTGGAGAGACCATCCACAAATAGCTGCAATGAAGGAACAAACAATGATTTTCAGTTTGATAGTGAGGAATGTGACCTTGCTGATTGTTGCAGCAGTATGGACAAAGAAGAAGATATGTGTGTAAGAAATTCATTAGATGAATCAATTTAGTTTGTTGATTATGAGAAGCATGCATATGTTGGTAATGTAAGTGATGAACAAGGAACTCATTTCTTGTTTGATTCTTCACCTTCTTCCATTCCTTTTGCTAGTTTTGGAGTTATCACTAAATATTTGCATAAGAATAACACAAATGTGGTTGTATATGAAAGTGAAAAGGTAGAAACAAATATTGGTACAACTAATAAAGTTTTTTATGATGAGTTTGCACATGAAGAATATGATTGTGTTTATCACATAGATGCATATGAGAACCTTTTTTCTGAATCTGCAACTCACAACCCTTCTCATGAGTAGTATACTTCAGATTTTTAGGTTGGAGCAGCAAGAGATAATGTTGAATGTGATGCTCTTCACAATAGTGAATGTGTTTTGAACACTCATTATGATGAATTTTTTGCAAATGAAAGCTCTGAATCTTATGAACCTGTATTTGAAGCTTCTCTTTGTGATAACATGTTGAGTGCTGATAATCTTATTTTTGAACCTGAGATGGAAAACATTGCTTGTGCTTGGGATGTTGTCATTTCTTATGAATTCCATGATTTGAATGAAGATGGAAGTACTTTGGGTGTTGATGAATCTGATTTTCAAAACCTTGAGGCATGTAATAATATGCTTGGGTTGAGTTGTTGGGATGAAGATAAACTTACCTATGGTGCAATTGAGTCGAGGGAGTTACAAATGTGTGAGCAATCTTTTCTCAACAGACAAGAGGATTGCATTTTTTTTCATCCATTATACTTTCTCTAAGCATAACCATTATGAGGGGGTAAATGAATGTGATAAGACTATGTTTTCATGTGGTCTCGATCACTATCTTCAAATGTTTCCACTTGATACAAGATCAAAAAATGAAGAGAGTGGCAGTGATGTGGCCTATGTAATGTTGATGATGTTTTCTGCACAACAACTCAGACAAAATATGAAATCCTATCTCTCTTGAAAGGTGAATCTCTATCAAAAAGCTTCAAGAGATAACCCCAAGGTCTCTAATGTCAGATCTTGATAATGCACAAACAACTCAGTGATAAATGTGAAAATGTTGGTAATCACAATGGGACCTTACTATAAGCAAAATACTAAATCTCAATTTATCAGATTTAACAATGAAATGATGCTTCAATCCTAAATTTAACTCAATGATAAAAGAAATGACAAAAGATAAGGTTTTCAGAAATATTTCTATATCTAAATACTCCTAAGATTAACATTGCAAATGATTTACACCTGAAATGGACCAATCCCTCAAAAAATGACTTCTACTCGACCCAGATGGATCTGCAATCTTATAGAAATAGTGTGATCTTCTCAGGTGTTAGGATTTTTAGATCATGAACATTCATTCAAACAATCCTATTAAGATTACAATGAATAAATCCTCACAATTGAACTAAGCACATTGAATATAAAGTCCAGGCTAACTTTGCAAAGCAACTAACAATCAGTTGGTTGCGAAAAGTATGGACCAGGGATTGCTGCGACACTTTAGATATCAAATCATAAACATCATGAAATCCAAACTAATTCTAAATACTATCTTCCCCAAAGCAATTCTAAAGATAGAATAACAAGAACCATGCAAGATAAAGAAAACACAAGTATGGCACCAAATCACAATGTCATTACTTGCATTGAATTATCCACTGTAGCAACAATTCTAGCCTTCTGTTACAATATTTGCTTAAGAGTAACTACTTGCTAACTCTTGCTCTACTTAATTCGCTCTATCAGCTATCTATTTGTCTATGTCTAAAATTTCTTAACCCTTACAAATGAGGCAAAATGCCACATTTATAGAACCCCCCAAAAGATGTCGGCCAAGATAAGATTTTACAATAATAATAAGGCACAACAAGTTGGCCAAGAGAAATTCAAAATGGAATAAATATATGCATTTAATGCATGAACTTCATCTAGGTCGACCTGGGATCTCCAATGTAGCTTGGACCAATGAATGGAAAAATAATAGGGAAGCACAAATCTCGATGTAGCCAATCATTAACTGCCTTCCCCTTTGTCCTTATTCCAATCTAGCATTTCATGAAACTTCAAAAGCACCCTATCCAAGTCGGCCACATGTGGTAAAGGAAAAACCCTTACTTGTCTCTCAATTGATGCAATTTCCTCCCTTGACTCTTTTACCGACTTATCCCAATCCACCTTATATGTTTGGTATTTGTCAATCACAACAATGTATGTGGCCGCATCATCCAACTGGTGCTCAGAAATAGAATCATCATTAATTGGGGTATAACCATCATGCCACCATTTCCTCAACTACTCCAAACTCAAATATTTGGGAGCAATCTTCCTTCTCCCTGTCATAATCTCAAAAAAGGCAATGGATCCATTATACACACCACTAGGGTATCATCAATCTGCCTCCTCTGTTTGTAAATATTTTTCAAAACCTTCTTCCTAATCTGCAATGCATCAAACCATTCCTAAGGTTTAGCAGCTCTGGAGGAAGGAAGAATTTTATCAGTTACTAGCTTATCCCTGGTGTATTCCATGATAGTCTTGGTTTTCTGTAGCAGGAGATCTATGTCCTCCTTATCCTGTGCCAACACTCGCTTCAACCAATTAGTTGTCCTTATAGCATCCTTCCCAATTGAAAAAATCTCCTTAATAGCCTCATTTCCTTTGGTTTGCACCCCTTTCAGCCAATTTTCAGTGGCAAGAGTGGAAGCCTTCATCTTTTCAAGCTCGATGATAGTTTCTTGGGGCAAAGGATTCGTAGCAGAAACCAAAGGGTTAATGGATTGTAAGGGTTTCATTAAGTCCTCCAAGCATTTCCTGAGACTTTCATTTTCCTTCTTCAACTCATGCTTGGTCTTTATCTCCTTCCTCAATCTGCCCAAGATAACCGCACTAGAACCCTCATAATCCTCAATATCCTGCTCAACAAATGTAGGCCCTAGATTGAAAGTCTGAACATTGTAATCCTGTCTAGCCACATCATCTATGTTTTTATGTGGAGCAAGGGTGGCAATGTGAACAATTTTGTTATGAGCCTCATCCCTTTCAATCCTTGAAATCACCCTAGCCTTCTTTTTACCTTTATCTTTTCCAATTTTTGCTAATAGCTCATCCCAATTGGGTGGAGTGTCCTCCATAACAACTTGTTTCCTTCTTATCTCCTTATCTAACCAATGAGGGATAGTGGATTCCAACTGTGCCTTAGTTTGTTTCTCCTCCTGTTGATCCTTAGGCACTTCTTCACTTAAATTTTGTCTCTCAGGAGTTTCATTTGTCTTGCTTTCCTTTTCTTTAGCATTTTCTTCTTCATGTATAGGTGATGGAACCTTCACAGTTTCCTCTTCTACTAGAGGTGATTTAACCTCTTCGGTTCCAACTGGTGACTCTGCATAAGCTACCAAAGGAGACTGCATTACCTTTTCAGCTTCTGCCTCTGCACCATAAAGGTCACCTTCATGAAATTCCTCCCCTTCAATATTTGGATGATCCTCAACATTTTCTGACTCACCTAGTTTGCTTTGAGCTCCATGAGCAGAAGGCACATCATCATGCTGCTCCCCATGAGAAACAACTGGAGGAAGGACTGTTTTAAGCACACTATCCTTGGGAGAAGGAGTCCTAGACCTCATTGTATACACCTTGGCCTTCTCTTCTGAACTTTCTACATTTACCACCGGCGGGGTAGCTTCTTCCTCCCCTACCTTGGAGCTCGCCTTCTCTGACAACTTTATGACTCTTCTCCTTTTGGGCACAGGCACATCAACCTCAGGATTCTGCCCTTCAATTTCCTTCTACTCAGACCTCTTAGTCCTTGTCCTCTTCTTAGCCTTTGGATTTCTTTGCTTTTCGGTCTCTTGGACTTCCTCCTCTTGAACACCTTTTATCTTGATTTTGAAGGGAGAATCCAACTTACCTTTTCCCTTAGAGTCCTGCTCAATTGATTCTTCAGACATGGAGTAAGGTTCCAAATCTCCCATCAAATGGTAGGTGCATTTCTCTCCCTCATTGTCCAACTCCCACAGCTTGTGCCTTAGCCACATCCTAGTAAACTTGATAACTGGATCCATCAGTTGTTTTAATTCTGTCTTTTCTTCTTCTAGCCAATCTACATCACCAATAGGCCTGTCTTTTATTGCCTCATAAGCATGATCCTGAATCAAGTTTCCATCATCCTCAAGCTAATTAGGCATTTCCTTCACATTGTACAATTGAACTGACTCAACCAGGAGCTGAGATAATCTCTTCTTCCTGACCTCATATTCATCACTGCAGTTGACCCAATAGTCCTCCAAATCAACCTTGTGGCTATACTCTGTACTGGCTTTCTTTTGAGCCTCACCTGTTATATCAAACCTGGACCTCTTGGAGTGAAAGGATAAACCAAGAGTGCTCATCTCCTCCTCTGAAGCATGGGCCGAAACAATGGAAGGACATGCCTCCCCGGTGCCAATCCTGATTGGGAAGTTCCCACCAAAGCCAGTCTTATGCTTGTCACTCTTGACAATGGCATCAAAGTCACAAATTTTCCTAGTTACTTCCAGGAGTATGATATGATCGGTAGGGTACCTTGGAAGTTTGTATGGGGCCCTCTGGCATCCATCAATCTGAATGTATGAGAAGGTTGGGAACTGAATATACCAAGCACTGCATTTCTTAATTAGCTCCTTGGCTTGGTCTGAAATCCTTGTGTGCTCTGCTCCCTAAAGCATTCTAGTAATATGCATGGCAAATGCATCATTCACCCTCCTATAGCTTGAACCTCCTAAATGAAATTGAGGGAAGACCTCATAAATGATATCTTGTCCAAATGTGCCCCTTGTACTCAATCCCTTGTATGGGTGAAATCTCACAAGTGCATAGACCAAGTATGAAGTCATTGTGAAGGTCTTTGTTTGCAACACATTGGAAAATTACTCATGAATTACTCTGCTAATCACACCAACCCAATGATAATCAATTAGCTCCTACTCCATCCTCACAATAGCGTGGCACATCCAATTCTCAAACAGACCCGCATTCCTCAATCCAACCGC
The DNA here is from genome assembly GCA_007258455.2 of Sequoia sempervirens. NCBI lineage: Eukaryota > Viridiplantae > Streptophyta > Pinopsida > Cupressales > Cupressaceae > Sequoia > Sequoia sempervirens. Next base: position 94,253 of record VDFB02381901.1, on the reverse strand, counting down.
CCTACTAAGCAATGTGATGGCGTCATAATATTCCTTCTTGAATTTTGCCCTGAATAGTTGCTTGGGAAGTTTGGAATAGTGAGACTTTGGCTTCTCTAGCCAGGAATTGATGAGTTGTTGTGATTTCACAGTCTGTTCTTCATAAAATCCCTTAGTTGCCTCCATGCCAAAGGCCACCACGTGAGACCTATCCGACATATCAAAAGTCTGAGCAATGGAAACTGAATTAAGATTTGCTACCACTCTTCCCTGTGGACCAATAATCCTTTGTGTACCCTAGTCATAGTGTCTTGCACATTCGAGGACCAACTCGTAACACTGCACTGTGGAGGGAAAACCAGCCACATGTGCCAACCCTGATTCCAACATCCTCTTAGTCACCAGAGGAGGATACTGCACTGCCACTCTTTCTTTGAACTCCTCATAGTCCCACAGTTCGACATTAGTATCTGTCACCTCACACCAAATTGATGTGATTTTACTCTCAAGTATCTTGCTCTTAATGTCCATCTTAATTCTTTCTGCTTCAGATACTGAGGATCCTTCCATTGTCCTGCTAGATTCAGCCTGCACACAACAAGGAAATCAACAATAAAAACCATAGGAAAGTAATGTTAATCCATCAAAACACTGTTAGAATGAACCTCATACCACCAAGGTGTTATTAAATCTCATATAAAATGAACATAACAAATTTCGGGTCTCAGAACCATCCGCAGAGTCTGAGCCAGAGAGGAATTTCAAGAAATTTTGGGCTAGACATATTACAGTGGAATAATCATGAAAACACCTACTAACAGTTAAATCCGATCATTATTAATCAAAAATAAGCATGGGAGATCCAAATATAGCATGAAATAATCATTAAGGCACAACCATTCATCAACAAATCATGCTATCTAAAAGTTCATCATATTTCACTAGATTTCGGGAAAATCCGAAGTCGACAGAAATCCGTGAATAGGGTAAAACTCCGAAAGCATGCAGATTCTAGAACAACAGAGGAGATCGGGAAAATCTGCCAAAGACAGATTATCCCGGACTAAGGACGAGACCCGAACTGTGACACCAAAACACGATTTTCCCAAAACACAAGATCAATTATGAATTTTAATGATTTAGGCTTAGGGCAAGTTTAATAAGGGGCCTTCTATGGACTTCCTTAGTATTCTAGGCCAATTATAAGGCAAAATATAATAAAACGATGATTCCCTAAGTTTCAAACTCCCCAAATCCGCCATTGACACACATGCGGGCTCAAAACCCAATCATTCCAACCTCTAAGCGATCGCTAGGGGGTACTCATAGCTCTTCAAGCAAGATACATCAAAATGCAAGTAAACAAAGGACCTCAAAACTCACTTGGGAGATGATAGATAAATCAATGCATGGCAACCCTAGCATCAAACTCTTCAATCATGCAGGAACTCTTAACCCAATAAGCACTATAACATCAATGTTCTATCCATAATCATCAATTAAAAGCAAGGTAATTGAATACATACCATTGATGAAGCAAAGATCGATCTCAAAGCAACAAATGTGAATCGAATAGCGCCTAGAAAGAACAACAACAGGAATGCACAAGAAACCACCAGCAAATCAAATAACTCAAACTCAGATAGCTCAAATCGAATCAAACACTTGCAAGGATGCACTCCACAACTCAATCGATGGCAAACAACAAAGCATAATGGCACAAAAGACCTTGAAAATCAATTAAATACACCATTTAAAACTCGTATGAAGGTCATAAAATGCAATCAACAAGATAGCCAGGAAAACCCGGGATCCTGATGATAGGACAGAATCCGAAAAAATCCGGACCAAGCGGAATTCTGCAAAGACCAAAAATCTTCGAATGATAGTGCCTAACCAGAGCCCGAGCAGGATATGGGAAAATCTGACCCGAGTGGAAAATCTTGAATTAGGGTAAAAACCTGAAATTCACCTAAAGCTTAATTTTTTTCAATGAATAACTTCGAGGATCATTTAGGCAATCAAAATAAACATTTAAGCACATGCTAAAGCAAGATAAAACCTCAAGATGAAAGGGCCAAGACACCAAAAAAAGGAAGCGAGAGAGGGTCCCTACCTTCAGCGGGGCATGTGTGCGAAAACTGCACATGTAATTTGGCTGCCATATGATAACAAAGTTGAATAGGGAGCAATTTTCCACTTGTACAAAGGCATCCCAACACTTCTGTTTGCAAAAATGCAGTCACTCATATTGTTGTGGTGTGACAAAGGCAAGCATGGATTGAGGGAGATCGGATCCTTTAACAAATTGGTGTTTGACATAGGTAAATATTGACTCCCCTTTTTCATTTGGTGGCCTAGGGTCATAAAATGAGGTAAAAAAGGATGAGTCAAGGAACAGTTTAGGAACACCCAATGGACTCAGCATTTGGTCTACTCCCTATAGATCTAGATTCTTGCTATGCCCATAGGGGGCATACATCACCAGTCGAAGCTACTGGTGGGACCTCTATATTCTACAAATTTGAAGGGCCCATATTGAAAATTTTTCCTTTACACACTCAAAAGTACACCTAAAAAATCTACCTAAGTGACCTACTTTAGAGGGTCATAATTTGGAGTCGGTTAATTTTTAGGCCAAACCCATTAGTAGATATACGCATGTGACATATATGAATGTGTATGTCAGTTTTCAGCTTCCCATGATGAGTTTAGACAATGTTTTGAAAAGTGAGGCTAGAGGGTTTTGGCAATGTTTTGTCGTTTGCAAACTCTCTATCCTATGAAGTGGCCCCTTGTTCGAGCTTATATTTCACAACTGGATGATTGTCAAGACAATTTTTTTTTCTCCATTCTCCCCACATTCATATGCTCCCTAATCCAGTTTTAGAGCCTCATGATTTGATTTGGTATTTTTTTGAGATCGAAAGAAAATGTAGTTTGTGTTGATTTTACATTTGCATTCCCAGAAATGTTTCAAGGTGGTCAACTTTGACCCCTAATATCTTGTGAAGAATGATTACTGAAGGAAAGCCCTCTTTCGTGCATGCTCATTGGACATAAATGACCTTGTGTTTTCACTGGAAACTTCTCAGAAGTTGATTTGGTATTTTTTTCAAGGAGGTGATTGGGTGAGTTTTAATTGGTTTTGAACAGATGCAATTGTAGAAAAGTCTGATTGAGCAACTTTGACATTGAATATATTTCACCTCGTGATCTCTTTTTCTGAACCTTCTATTACATTGAATTCTTGGTTCAAATTTCTACATGCCTATGAATTTTCATGACTCCACAAGATCATCTACCTGGTTTTCCAGGGCTATTCCAAAGGCTACCTAGCTAGTTTTGATCATTGTGCAAATATGTTAGAAAGCAAATTTTAATGACAACCCACTTAAAATTTTCATGCTAGGAACATTTAGTAGCAACCTCAAGGTCAATTGAAGATAAAAATTGTTTGAAAATGTTTTTTTTTAGCTGGGCCCACAAGGGGACCCGACATATGTTACACAATTTGAGGAAGTTTAAGGTAAGAATGATAAATAATCAGAACCTTATTCTGAAGTGAATGAATATAAGGAAGATCATATGAATTTGTATAATGATTGTGATGAGAAGGGTTTTCATTTATAAAAATATATGCACTAGGGGATGTCTCCAGATTTGAATGAGCACAAGTTTCTCAATGTGGTGAAGAGCTTTCAAGTTTGAAATTTTCTTCTCTCAGAGGTTGAAACTATTAAATTACCTATTGTAGGTACAAGTGTTTATATTCAAATGTTAATACAGTACCAGAATGGATTTTTAGTTCCCTAAAGGGTCCAATGTAGGTCTTGAAGCAACATCTAAATATGCTAAACAAGTACTCTTGATGTAGCAGCCTTGAATGGGAAAATTGCATCATTGTAGTAATCATGCAGTGGTGTCATGAAACCACATGAAAGAATAAGAAAGGGATGGATATTTCTTGTAAAATTTATGAGCATATGCATGTTGTAGGTCAAAGTGGTGATGTTTATGTTGCACATGTTTTTCTTAATGGCCTGAACAAGGCAGGCCAATTTTGATATTGATTAGAGTTTGTGGAAATGATCCATAGACGGGTATGTGCAGGATCATGATGGGCCAAAAAGTGGCGATATGATGGGTATTTGTAGGGTATGTGGCTGACAACTTTTTTTCCCAATTTTTTTTGAAATGAAAAGGGTTTCTAAAGGAGATTCTCAAATTTCCACCAATATAAATTATTCTTTACTTTGAATTTAATAAGTAATTATTATTAATTTTCTATTTGAATTATGACTAAAGTTCTGATTGATAGGCTGATTGAAAAACATCTATAGCTTTCAAACAGTATCACATTTTTGGAATCCAAAACATGCATCACATTCTATGCTTCACATACTATATGATTAAAAAAGAAAAAATGAATTTCATGAAGTTTTGACCAAGTTAAGGTGGTCAGACATACGAGTTTTTATATTTTTTAAAAGTTGTAATAAAAAAATCATAATTAATTCTTTACTTTGAAAAAAATTACAAAAAAATATGCATCACATCCAGACATGAGTCCTCTACTTATGTCTAAAATCTTATAAAAAATTATTATCATTTTATTGTTATTAGGGTGGTTAGACAGACACCTACTTCTTATTTTTTTCCCTAAAATTCAAGTACTACTACATTGAAATTTGAAATTTTCACTAAATAGATTTTTCTTTTTTAAAAATAAATCTAGTAGTTTAGAAACTACATTCAATTTGCTACAAATTCTATTCTTACATATTTTTGAAATAATATAGATAACTTATTCAAAATTTTACGTGAAGTTGCCTAACTCTAATTTTTTGGAATTTTCTGCCACTTAAGGGCTTGTTTTTTCCATGATGATCCTGCACATACCCAGACATGTGTAAAGAAAATGCTTTTATTTATAATATGTTGATTTAGATTCTTGGCTCTTGTGATGAAATCAAATTGGCAATGTGGAGAACATATGTGAACAAGACAAACATCATACATGTTGATCCCAAAGGAGTGAACCAACAAATATTGTAGAGGGAAAATGACTTGAAGTCACCATGGGATAAAGTCACAACACTATTTAATCTTTTCTTGGTTACTTGAACAACACATGATACTAAAAAGGCTTGAACCTTGTATTGTGTGGCATGGATACAGGGAGACGTGTTCACTGCAAATAGTGGGGTAGCCACTTAGATGGCTGAAAGGCATATGAACAAAATGGATTGTTGAAAACGCTTCAAAAAATTTCAAGCAAATGATTTTGGCAGTTGTAATGCCATATTTCACAACCTTCACCATCGTCCTTCCTGCCCAAGAGAATGGGATGAATCCAAAGAAACATGGTTGCACATCTTGGATGACTCAAGGATGCACCATTAAATGTTGGCGTAGGGTTTTGATGTCGAGGCATCCAATGTGCTCAAGGATGGAAGAGTCTGCACTGTAGTTAAAATGTATCAAAATTGTTTAAGGAAATTCTTTTTCTTGCACCTTTGCTAATGAAAGAAAGCGCCATCGAGCCTGTTGAAGGGGGAAATTTGCTACCATAGAGGGGATTTTACATAGAGGTTTCTACACCTACCATTTCCAATAATTTTGTGTTGCATGTGAGTAGTCATCACATTGACTGAGGTTGGCCTTAAATAAATTTTGCAAAGGGATTTTTTCATAGAGGTACATGGCACTGCAATGCAGAGGTTTTCAACTCATTTGTTCAAGCAAATAGAAATGACTGCCATAGCAAAAGATTTGCAGAGACTTGAAACTAGGGCATTTTTTCCGCCAATGCGTATTGCTAGTTCATTATTCCATTTCCCAAATTGAATTGAGATAGGCAATGTTGTTTTATTTCATCGAGCATCTCTAGTTGGTTTTCATATTTTCACTTTGGACTAATGATGCACGATATGTGTGGCCTAAATGTGGTGGGCTTGTAAAATTTTGAAGGCACGGGCATATGTTTAAAAGCCTTTGTTCTTTAAAGAAAAGGCATAAAACTAAAGATTTCCAAATGAAACTAAATGGGCCGCCATTTAATGGTAAAGTATATTAGATATGTAAAAGTGTGAAGTATGGGAAACTTTAAAGAGGGGAAATATTTTACATGTTACACATTGAAAATTTAAATGCAGAGTGAAGTAATTTTTTCCTTTTTGCTGAGTGAAGGTGAACTAAATGGGATAGGTAAGATTTTTATTTTACTTGATAAGTGTCTTTTGAAGTCTTTACAATTTAAAGGCTTTCGGAAAAATTAGGTGTAAAGGTAAATGCATAAAAGATAATTTTATAAATTGAATAAAGTATTCACTGTATAAAAGGTTTTATTTGTTGAAGATGAAATAAAATAGAAAAACAAAGGAAAAATAAAAAATATTTCATAGGAGAATAGAGTTTTCACACTGCAACGTAAAAGTGAATGAAGGAAAGCAAATGCAACGACAAAGTTTGTTATTGAAAATGAGGAGAGAAGAGAGGATTTTTCCTATTTCTTGTTGAAGATCAGATGGAGATCAAGTTGCCAATTTTCAACTATGGATGCATTTTAGGTCCATTTCTTCTTCTTTATCTTCTCATTCTCTTCTCATTGTAAGGGGTTCCATTTTCTAAAAATTTTGCAAGGCAGGCAAAAGCGCTGGGTAAATTGTAATGCTAGGGTGAATTATAACTGTTATCTAAAGTGTTTTTGTGTTCTAAATTGAGCTTCATGAATATATTTTATTCTGTGATTGTCTCCATGGCTAAGATGTAATACTCTTTTGAATTCAATAATCAAAGATTACTTGGGTTTTTCCATGGCTAAGATGTTATTTCCTTTTGTTCAGTGAATAATGTAATTGCTTTAATAAATGTTAGCTACATTTGTTATTGCCTATTGTTCAAGGGATAGTATAATTGCTTTAACAAACATAATAGGAGTGTTGTGTTTCCAGGTATATTTGTAAGAATGGTTATCTGATAAAGTTGAATAGTGGTCTTGTTATCATAATGTGGTAACATTTTCAAAGATCTTCAAAAAATGTCTAACACTGTAGGATGAAGTGCTGGTTATATGACTCCATAGCCCTCTTCTTTGCACTGGTCAATCTTTATGCATCTTCTGTTTTTAGTTTGGTCCCAAATCTTAAAATAAAAATCAATTCAATTATGTTTTATGAGTTATTTGTATCCACCATGCTCTCCATGCTAGTTGATGAAATTTTCCCAATATCTTAGCCAATGTTGAGTGATATTTCATTTTACTTGGCATATTCTTGTGAGAGTATCATCTGTTAAGCAATTCCCTCTTGAATGTGTGTCTGAACCTTTAGGTATTGCTAAAAGCGTCACCCCTTAGGTCCTATAGAGCCTGAAGTGTAGGGGAAATGTGTTCCAAACTCATTTCCTATCAGTTGGCCAAATCCTACAATGGGTCTGAACATGAAATGTGGCTTACTTCTAGGATTTAGTGGATTTATCGACTTGGAACAACAAAAGACCCATTCACCCTTGGGTAACCTAGTCCTTGTAGGCAAAAAAAACCAAAATTTCTAAGTAGTTTTGTTATCCTTTGCACTTCCCAAATCCACTAACAAAATGTTGTTTATTTCTATCAATTGTCAGTATCTTGCATCTTATGTATTAGGGCAAATAGGATCATTAGTTTAATCATTCTAAAATATTTTAAATTCTTCCCAATCCCCCTTAGGATATAGATCTAGGTTTTGTTGGCTCACCATTAAGGTTGATAGTCAATCAATTCACCTTGTTGATATATATCCCAAAGAAATTTATAAATATATGGAAATGGTCCTAGGTTATGAACACTGATCTTAGAGTCACCACACTTTTATGTTTCAGAGGGTATAAGGTATAAGGTTGAGGGTGTAGGGTTTAAGGTTGAGGGTATAAGTTATAGGGTCAAGGGTATAGGATTTAAGGTTGATGGTTTAGTGTATTGGATTTGGGGCCTACAACTAAGGATACTATTTAGGGTTGATGGTATAGGGTTGACTGTATAGGGTATAAGGCTTAGGTTCAATGATATTGGGTATAGGGTTGAGGGAATTGGGTATAGGGGTGAGGGTATAAAATATAGTGTTTAGGGTTGAGGGTATAGGGTTTAGGATTTAGGATTGAGGGTATAAGGTTTAGGCTTTAGGGTAAACAATATTGGGTATAAGGCATAGGGTATAGGGTTAATGGTTGAGGGTATAAGTTAAAGGGTATAAGGTTGAGGGTGTAGGGTTTAGGTTTTAAGGTATAGGGTTGAGGGTATAGGATTGAGTGTATAGGGTATATGGTTTAGGGTTGAGGATATTAGGTATAAGGTCGAGGGTATTTAGTTTATGATTAAGGGTAAACATTGTAGGGTTTAGGGTTAAGGGTATATGGTTTAGGGTTTAGGGTATAGGGTTTAGGCTTTAGGTTGATGGTATATGGTTGAGGGTATTGGGTTTATAGTTGAGGGTATAAGACCTATAGGGTTGAGGGTATAGGGTTTAGGCTTTAGAGTTGAGGGTATAGGGTTTAGGCTTTAGGGTTAATGGTATTGGGTATAAGGTATAAGGTTTAGGGTTTAGGTTTAAGGGTATAAGATATAGGATTGAGGGTGTAGTGTTCAAGGTTTAAGGTATAGGGTTGAGGGTATAGGATATAGGGTATAGGGTTTATAGTTAAGGGTATTGGGTATAAGGTATAGGGTTGAGGGTCTAAGGTATAGGGTCAAGGGTATAGGATTTAGCGTTGAGGTGTGGAGTTTAGTGTTGAGGATTTAGTGTATAGGCTTTAGGGCCTACAATTGAGCCATAGTGTTCAAGGTTGAGGGTATATGGTATGGGGTTTAGGGTTGCAGATATTGGGTATAGGGTCAAGGGTGTTGGGTTTATAATTAAGGGAATAAGTATATATTTAGGGTTGATGGTATAGGGTATAGGATCAAGGTATAAGGTTATGGTATATGGTTTATGCTTTAGGGTTGATGGTGGTAGATATAAGTTGTAGGGTATAGGGTTTACACTTGAGGGCATAAGGTATAGGGTTGAGGGTTAAGGGTTTAGTGTTTAGGGTTTAAGGTATAAGGTTGAGGGTTGAGGGTATGGGGTTGAAGGATGGTGTTCAAGGTTGAGGGTATAGGGTTAGGTGTATAGGGTATAGGTCTTAGGGTTTAGGATATTGGGTATAAGGTTGAGGGTATTGGGTTTATGGTTGAGGGTATAAAGTATATGGTTTAGGGCATAAGGTTAAGAGTATAGGGTTTAGGGTATAGGGTTTAGGCTTTAGGGTCGAGGGTAAAGGGTTTAGGCTTTAGGGTCGAGGGTATAGGGTTTAGGCTTTAGGGTTGAGGTATGGAGTTTAGGATTAAGGGTTTATCATATAGACTTTAGGGCCTATGGTTGAGGGATAGTGTTCAAGGTTGAGGGTATAGGGTTTAGTGTATAGGGTACATGGCTTAGGGTTGAGGATATTGGGTATGGGGTCAAGGGTATTGGGTTTATGGTTGAGGGTATAAGGTATCTATTTAGGGTTGAGGTTATAAAGTATAGGGTTTAGGGTTGAGGACCTATAAGGTATATGGTTTAGGGTTTAGGTTTTAGGCATTAGGGTTGAAGGTATAGGGTTGACAGTATTGGGTATAAGGTATAGGGTTTAGGGTTTAGGGTTAGGACCTTATAAGGTATAGTATTGAGGGTTGAGGGTGTAGTGTTTAGGGTTTAAGGTATAGGATTGAGGGTATAGGGTTTAGGGTATTGGGTATTGGGTTAGGGTATAGTGTTGAGGGTCTAAGGTATAGGGTCAAGGGCATAGGCTTTATGGTTGAGGTATGGAGTTTAGGGTTGAGGTTTTAGCATATAGGCTTTAGGGCCTATGGTTGAGGGATAGTATTATGGGTTGAGGGTATAGAGTCAAGTGTATATGGTATATGGCTTAGGGTTGAGGATATTGGGTATAGGTTTGAGGGTATTGGGTTTATGGTTGAGGTTATAAGGTATATATTTAAGGTTGAGGGTATAGGGCATAGGGTTTAGTGTATAAGGTTGAGGTACAAGGTTTAGGCTTTATTATTAAGGGTATAGGATTTAGGCTTTAAGGTTGATGGTATAGGGTTTAGGGTTTAGGGTTGAGGATATTGGGGTATAAGGTTGAGGGTATTGGGTTCATAGTTGAGGGTATAAAGTATAAGGTTTAGGGTGGAGGGTATAGTGTTTATGATGGAGGGTATAAGGTTGATGATGTAGGGTTGAGGGTATGGAGTTTATGTTGAGGGTTTATCATATAGGCTTTAGGGCCTAGGGTTGAGGGATAGTGTTTAGGGTTGAGGTTATAGGGTTTAGTGTATAGGGTATATAGTTTAGCATTAAGGATATTGGGTTTAGGGTTGATGGTGTAGCATTTAGAATTGAGGGTGGTAGGTTTATACTTAGGGTATAGTGTTCATGAAAGGAAAAATGTGCTTGCACTTTGAAGAGGTTGAAAAGTGCTCGCACTTCAACACACACATTTTTTGGGGAGTACAAAAATGGTAAAAACACATGTGACCCATGATTTAGGCCCACATGCTCTGTTATTCTCTAGTTTCTATGTGTTATCCAATAAAGAAATACTTTTTCATGGTGTTGAAAAAAGCAAACATATTTTACATATTCCACCGCCTTTTTTTGTTTGACAACATAAAAGGAGGAAATACTTGAGTTTTTAGATGAAATTTGATTATATGAACTAATATTTTCATGTTTGTAGTGTTGGAATTCTAATTATGATTTTTTTGTTTTAATTTCATATTATAGATTGATTATTATTTTTTTACTAATTATATTAGATTTATATAAAATTGAACATTGAAAACAAAGGAACTTGGTGAAAATCTCTAATTTTTGAGGAGTTTGAAGCAAGAAGAAAAACAAGCTAGAAATAATTATGCAGTTTCTCAAATTGAATCTCAAATTTTAAGGTATTTGTGCATGCCACCTTGTCCACTTCCTAGTTCTCAAAAAATTATATACAAATGATTACACATTTTTAAAAATAACACTAAATTTGTATATTGACAAATATAGTTGGGAAATAAACAAAATTATCTTTCTACCTTAGCGTTCACATAATTGTATCAAATTTGTGTGAACCTCTACAAATATTTGCTATCATAATATCATGCAAATTATATAAAACCTTAGATATTTCTTGCTAACATTATTTATTCTAGGGATACATTTCATATTTCCTTGATAAAATATGTCATGCCCACACCTTGAAACATTCTAGATGTGAAAAAATATGGATCTGCATAACTAAAACCTATCTTATTAACTTTTTTGCATCTAGAATTGCATCAATATATTCTATTGATACCATCTTGTCATTCCATAGTCCATACCACCATTTAGTATCATCTAAAGACTAGGTAATAATAATTATAGCAGGTGATTCCTACCATCTTGATTCTTTTGAAGTACAACAATAGTAGTACTATAGGATGTGGTAGAGGGTAATATATAGAAAGCTTCATAATAATATAAAATTACCAAGGTTGATGCACCTTGAAGAGATTCCTTAATTTGCATATATGTATTATTTTATTTCTTTTTGCAAGTGACTAATTACTCATTCACATCATCTTGGAGATAAAGTAAAAGGAGTAAATAGAAAATCATCTAGTAGATCAAGTAAAAGGAGTAAATAGAAAATATCTAGTTTTTAAATTTCAACGTCTCCACTACAAAGGATTATTAATGTCATAATATCCATCTATAACTCCTCTTCTCCACACTATCGATGCGGTAAAAATGCTAAAAAAAAGGTTCAAATTGACCCCCATAATCTCATGACCTCTACCATTTCCTCTTGGTTCAAGTCAAAGTGAAGCCCCTTGGGGTTATTTCCTAAATATTAAAATAAATGAAATCTATTTCAAAAATTAAAAGTTAATAAAAGTTAAATTTTATTTGATCCTTAAAACCCTATGATCTCAATCCAAAAAATAATAATCTTAATTTAAGCCAATTAAGAATGAAAAATAAACTTAAAACTAAATTCCAAATAATGCAATTGTACAAAAATAATAGAGACTTCATACCCAAATCATGACAACACTCAAGTATACCTCCACATTCCTATAATGAACCATCATATAGTTAGATTGTAAAATTGTGCAAGTGTGTGGGTTCTAAAGTAACATGGATCAACTACCTCATTTCTATTTTTCTTCCTCTCCTAGATGATACTCTCCCTCAACACATGAGAGAAGGGAAAAATAATTTGTGCATTTATCTCATGTCAAATAAATAGTAATTATTTCATGTCAATATAAAAAATCATTGTCATGAAACAATTAAGATATCAATTAAACACATAATTTAAGAAATATCAACCATTCCACAATGAAAAACATGTACAAATATTATGCACAAAAAACTATCAAATCAAATAAAATATATTCTATAGAGAAAAAATACCAAACTGTTGTAACTATTATTCAAAACATAGTGTCATAACTCGTAGTGCATCATTTAAGACATTGAATACACACACCTTAGCCAGTTAAATAATAACTAAATAAGTTATTGAAAATGAGATGTAACATTTTTCTCATGTCTAGATTTTTTTCAAAAGGGTTTCTCCATGTAAATCATGTGTTCATATGATTTTTTCAATTTTATTTTTATTGTTGATTTTATGCAATCACATGATCATCAAATGATAATACTTGAATAAACAATTATATTTAGATTTGCATGCACTTGTAAGAGATTTTGTTGTGGTAGTTTCACCTTATTTCTCAACATATGTATCCTAATATTTGGTACGTTCTCAATTTAAGAGGATGAATAGACCCCATACATAGAAATACTTATAAAAGAGTAGATATATAAATAAATTGGCATCATGATGTTCAAAGTAGGCATAAATAATTGTTATGCATAATAATTAAAAGTGTATTTCTCATCACAAAAATCTTGAATAACCATTTTAGAGAATATTGAAAATTAAATAAAAATACATATTTGTAAACAATTTTTAAAAGTGAAGTATTAATACATTTTCTTATGAATTATTGTAATACTTGTCTTTGGATGGATTATTAACAACCTAGAAATATAAATATTAATTTTTATTTTTGCATGGAAATATATATTTTTAGTTTAGAATTAAATTGTATTTCACATATTTGAATCATCAATAAAACTTGTACATCAAATTTAAGGATGATTTTATCGTGATCACTTAAGACTATTTTTGAAGATATAAAAGATTAATTTTTTTTAACATATATGAAATTACCATGCACTCTCTTTCAAATTTAGACACCAACATTACAATTGCTCATACCATCTATTTTTAATACCATCTATTTTTAAAACAAGGGGCTCATCTTAACTTTGATTAAAAATATGAATTTGCAATAAACTACCACTGTTGAAATCTTAATTTAATTATCTTATTTTGCAAAGGAGAATGAGAAAAAGTAGTGTTATAATGATTGATAAAAATTAAACTTTGACATGCCTTCCTTAAATAAAAGACATTCTTACTCTTTGCCTAAAATATCTTAGACATTTGTGCTTATGTGAAGGTGTCAAGTCTCTTATCAATTTTTATGTCTTCCACAATGATCTCTTATGAACCTTGAAATCCCATAAACAATACAAAGAGAAGGGATGACATATGGTGCTTGGTCAATCAATTACGAACCAATAAAATAAAATGAATTGAGTAGGGTTCAAATGGCTGATACCAAAAAAATAAAGTCATATTAAATGAATGAAGCAAAAAGATACAAGGAATATGAATAGTGAAATTATTAGAATGGAAAAGCCCCAAAGAATGACATCATCATAAAGAGGGTCACCATCATATTATCTATTTGAATACTCAAATACAAATGCATGTGTTTTGTGAGGAAGAAAAAGAGCCAAGAGAAAGACAACCAACAAAACATTGTCATCAACATAACATTAATTTAAAATTATAATTCACATAGAAAAAATATGTAATGCAAATGTGATAATTTAGTCATTGAAAATTGTAATATTTGTAGAAGTTTAAATTAGGCACAAAATTATAAAAGATAGTGTGCAACATATTTTTTAATTCAAAACAAAAAATTGTTATAATATTCTTACTATTTGTGTCACATTTAAGTTGTTTATGATTGTATGTACTATCTTGAGAGACATTGATGACGAGTGTAAAATATATATGTCATCAACATAACTAATTATTATCGTAAGCACATACCAAGTCAGTCTCAGGCACTCATTAAAATCTTACATGCATTATCCAAACATTTTAGTTCTATTTAATCTTAGAAAATTATTGATTTTAATTTTGAGTCCTATTAGGAAATTTTAGTCACTTCTAAAAAATAATGTAATTGTTTCAAGAAAAGTGAAATTTGTAATCTTTATTCTTTAACATTGAGGAATTTTGACTATAAATAAAAAGATGCAATGAATACAAATCTTAATGAAAATAAAGTGTTGGTATATGGAGCCTAATCAGACTCGAAGGTTAAATTTACCCACTTTTATCAGCACAGTTCCCCCCCCCAAATTATTTAATGGGGGTTTGGGGGCAGTGCCCCTTGCAGGGTCCAAGGGCAGTGCCCCTGGCAAGCTCCCTATTGTGATACACAAACTAAAATAAATGAGTTGACCATTTTTTCCTTATAACACTACCCCTAGGATTTCTAACATGTAGAACAAGGGAGATAGATGTATCATCATGAACTTAAGAAAGACAAATATTCTAAGAGTTTAGTATAGGAAATAGGGGAAACCAAATTAAGTGTACAAGTTTACACATAGGAAATGCATTCCATGCTTACTGATAGGTCCTATATGAAATGGGACCAAACCATGGGTTATGGTCTTCCAAGTTAGATATAATTTCCCATAAAATTAGTCATCATTGCATTTGAACATGATTTATAGAAAAATTCTACTTCAAATATTGAAGGATTTACAACAATTTTTTTAGGGACCTGATATTTTATAGAAAGGGGTAGAAACTTTATTGAGCCAGAAAATCAATACAAAGTCACATAGTAAAACAAACCCACTAGGGACCAATATCCCAAATAAGAGAAATCAAGACACTCCCAATAAACATATCATATCATTCATAACAAGATCTTCTAGAACCTAAGAGAGATACACAAGAAGACTTCCCCAGTCTTCCACATTCCAAGTCCCCATTCGCTTAGATTCCCATCTAGCCAAACCATTAGCCACCTTATTCCATTCTTCATGGATATGATAAAATGTGATAGAATCTAAAACCCCACCTAGAGAAATAATATGCTTGATCACTACAACCAAATTCCAATTCACATCTCTAATTGACACTTATTCAGCATATCAATCACAACCTGGGAATCCAAATCGTAAATAATACTTCTCCAACCAAGGGAATAAGCCTATTTCAACTCCATGAGAATAGATAACGCCTCCATAAATTTGTTAGTTTTCTAACCTCTATACATTGAAAAGAAGAACTCCACCAGCCTTGAGCTATCCTTGCCAATACCGCCAACCTTAGCATACCCAAGATTGCCTCTAGAAGATCCATTAGTGTTAATTTTCAACACCCTAGGAGGAGGGGGTTTCTAATGACCACCTCTCTAAATATTCCCTCTTCCACACTGACCCTGCTCAAGCAGGGGGCCACTCTTATCATAGACAAGAAGCCTTAAATTCTGGACCACCCTCAAAACTCCAAGATCCATAGGAACAAAAAATTACACTTAGTTGCCATATTCTCCTAGATAACCCCCAAGATTCTCAACCATAGTTGTCTCCCTAGAAGATTCTTATCCAAAAATATCCTACAATTGTGTTCCAACTAGATATACCAGATAATCAAGCTAGGGCCAACTTTCTAGGCAATTTGGAGGAAATAAGTCTTAGCTAGAGAGTTCCCTAGCTTGTTCTAGAGATCATCTAAAGAAGAGGCATATCTAGATGATTGGCTCTAGACTCCCCACTAGAAGTGCCAAATCATTCTAGCAAAGGGGCACTAAAAAAATAGATGAAAGTACATTCTTCATTATTGGTGCACATGACACACATAGAGGGACCTTGGAAACCATGCTTCTAAAGATTCTCCTAGGTGAGGCATCTATTATGAACCATAAGCCAAGAAAAGAAATTGCACTTAAAGGCCAAGAGAATTTATTCCAAACCTATTTCCACCAAGGGACCCCCAAACACCCAAAAACCTACTTATCCAACACTTGATATCCAAAGGTGAAAAATAATTTTCCTTTTGGATTATGTCCCCAGGCTAGAGCATCCCTCCCCAAAAGAGAGTTACAAACCTACCTAGTCAGAATAGTGGCTAGCTCCTAGCGATCCTCCAATAGTCCTCGAAGAGGTAACTCATGCGGGTCCTTCCACCTATACATGGTAGCTTAATCAAGAACTAGAGAGGATTTAAAGTCATCCACTCTACTCCATCCAGCATCAAGAAAATATTTACACAAAGTTTGTAGATGAGGGTGGGTTGACATGATTGAAGGATGACCATCCCAAGAATCAAATTAGAAAAGAGCTTCTGAGCCACTATTGTAGATCCAAAAAAACCCCTATTTGACCAGCTGGGCACCTCTTTTAAGGGTACCCCAAATTGTAGAGCCCTTCCACACGAGGCAGAATTTAGGCATGTCAACACTCTCCACACCCCCAAGATATTTAGAGGTAAGGATCTTATCCCATAATTGATGTTGTTGAGAGTACCATCTCCAATACAACTTAGTAGCCAAAGCCTACCCATTCAAGTCAGCCCATTGCAACCCAATCCCACCTTCCTTCTTTGGCTTGCAAGTAGTTTCCCACTTAACCAAGCTCCACTTCCTAGAGAGGAGGTTACCAGAACAAAGAAACTAGTGGAAAAGATTCTCAAATTCTTTGATAAGGCAAGAAGGGGCTGAAAACACAAAGCACTTGTATAGAGGAAGTGTCTATATCACTGAATTCAAAAGAGTCACTCTTCCCTCAGTAGAGATCCACTTGCAAGTCTAATGGCTAACCCTTTTGTAGAACTTATCAAGAACGTCCTACCAAAAAAATCTAGGGAGCAAACATACATGGACCTAATATTTGAAAAGAAAATAATGGATATAATATTTTGTAATTTAGTAATTCAATGTCATAAGATTTGAATTTGAATCATAAGAAACATAAAATCAAGAAAATAGTTTAAAATATTTGATTTATTGCTGAAAATGTGAAAAAATGCTCCCCAAAGCTTTACACCATAATAGAATTTCAATGTTTTTATTTATTGGTAATGTAAAATTCTCACCAAGTGGATGTTTTAACTTATGTGGGAAGTACATGAAAGAAGTTGAGAAATGGATAGGTTTGACATGTGAGTATGAAAAATAAAAGCACTTAAATCAAATGTCCCTATTAAATTTTAGATATAGTTTGTAAATCCTATATTGTTTTAGAAGTTGTTGATTAATGTCAAGAAGTGTAGTTTCATGAAGAAAGAGTTGGTGTATTTGGGATTTGTTATTTTTGTTGAAGGATTGAAGATGGATCTGGAGAAAGTGAGAGAAATTTTAGATTGGCCTACATTGGTAAATATTGGAGAAGTTAGATCATTCCATGGAATAGCGAGTTTCTACTGAATGTTTATCAAGAGTTTCAGTAGCATTTGTGACCCCATGAAAGAGACAATGAGAGGAGACAAGAAGGATTTTAAGTGGATGTACGAAGCACAAAAGAGTTTTGAATTGTTGAAGTAGAAGGTGACAAAACAACCAGTGTTAGTACTACCAGATTTTGAAAAAGTATTTCAAGTGGATTGTGATACAAGTGGAAATGCAATTGGATCAGTATTGTGTCAAGAAGGAAGACTTGTAGCTTATTTAAGTGAGAAGTTGAATGATGCCAAAAAAAGATACTTAGTTTATGATTAGGAATTTTATGCCATAATTCAAGCTTTGAAGAACTGGAGACATTACTTGTTACTTAAGGAGTTTGTGTTGTATGCAGATCATCAAGCATTGTAATATTTGAACAGTCAAGGAAAGTTGAATAAGAGACATATGAGATGGGTTGAGTTCTTGTAGAGTTATACATTTTGTTGAAGCATAGGAGTGGGAAGTTAAACAAAGTTGCAGATGCATTGAGTAGAAGGAGGAGACTGAGATTTGACGAATTGAAACATATGTATGAAGATGTAGATTTTGAAGAAGCATGGAGAGCATATAAGGAACCAGTAGTGATAGACTGAAGCTAGTGGTTGGATTAATTTATTCAAGAAGGTATGATATTCAAAGGAAATTAGTTATGTATACCGAGGAGTTTAATGGGGGATAATCTAGTCAAAGAGAATCCTAGTGGATGATTAATAGGAAATTTTGGAGTGGATACGACGATAGCTTTGGTGAGTGAACACTATTTTTGGCTGTAGATATACAAGGATGTAAGGAATTATGTTCAGAGTTACAAAATTTGTCAAATTGTAAAAGGGAGCAGTTAGAATACCAGATTGTACAAGCCTTTGACAGTATCGAAGAAACCTTGGGAAGACTCAAGAGCATGGATTTCATTTTGGCATAACCTAGAACACAGAGAGGTTATGATTCTATTATGGTTGTAATGGAATTTTTTTCTAAAATGACACATTTTATTCCTTGTAAGAAAACTAATGATGTTGTGCATATTGCTGATTTATTTTTTAAAGAGATTGTGAGATTGCACAAATTACCTAAGAGCATTGTTTCAGACAGAAACACCAAATTCATTAGATACTTTTAGATGATATTATGGAAGAAGATGAAGACAAATTTGAAGTTCAATTCAACATATCACCCATAGATAGATGGAAAAATAGAGGTAGTGAACAAAATTTTGAGAAACTTGTTAAGATGTTTGGTTGGAGATAAGGTAGGAAGATGGGATATAGTTTTACCACAAGTAGAGTTTGCATACAATAATTCAATAAATTGGAGTACAGGGAAGACACCATTTCAGATTGTTATCAGATAAATCCTAGAGGAGTTGCAGAGTTAAGAGACATCAGTATGGAGAATAAAAGGAGTGCAGAAGCAAAAGAGTTTGTAAATTTCATGGAAACATTGCACAATCAAGTCTGGAAGCATTTGGAAGACATGAATAGTAAGTATAAGGAGAAGGTAGATGAACACCAGAAACATAAGGAATTTGTTGTTGGAGATGAAGTGAAGGTTATCTAAGAAAGGAGATATTCCCAGTTGGCACATACAATAAGTTAAAGATGAGGAAGTTTGGACCATGTAAGATTCTAAGGAGATTTGATTTTGGAAATGTATACATGAAGTGGAGTTACCAGAAACATTGGGTATATCACCTATTTTCACTATTGCAAACATACATGAGTTTCATAAAAGAGAATCAAGTGGAAGTAGTGATGAAGTAGATTTGAAGTAGCAGTTACCACATCAAGAACTGGAGGAGATTGAGCAGATTTTGGATACTAGAACTAGAATAAGCACTAGGAACAAGCAATATAGAGAATATCTTGTGAAGTGGAAAGGAAAACCAGTGGAGGATTCATCGTGGATTTCTCACAGCGTTGATGTGGACCATCTTGGCTTTCCTCTTCGCACTAGAAAGTGAGGGACTCACTTTTCTTCCAACCTTGGGTGCCTGATGTAGGAGCAATCCTGGTTGTAAAGGCAACCTTGCATCAACCAAAAATAGTTCTTTTCTTGCATTGCATTTAGTAGTAGTTCTATTAGTTCATTGCACATTTTACCACATCATTATTTCTCAGCTTGCAGAGCAAGATATATCATCAACACATTGACATCTACTATGTATATCCAAATTTTAGATCATTTGCATTTGTCTACCAGAAGTTATCGCTCTCTAAATTTCATTGTATTACCAGCCAGAGCATTTGGAGGTTGACCTAGTCCAATTTCTTAGTGCAGACCTATTCTAGATTGTGTAAAGCCTAATGGGACATCATACAAGCACTGTAGGTTTATTTAGGACCTATCTCAGAGATCTACAATTTACATCTTCTCGCGTGGAGTTATCTGTTCTTATTTTGTGGACAACCTTCATGTTTGATCATTCAATGGGTTATTAACCCTTGTGGATGACATGGATCTATCTTGGAGCTTGAGGAACATATTTACAAGCATTGTAATCATTTGTAGATCATCAGCAGTAGTTCGTCATTCAATAGATTTAGTTTCAGATCAATACATTTTCACAACAACCCTATTTGGCAAGTGGTATGTTGTAAGCCTTTAAGGCAAGGCCTATGAGCCCTAGATATTCACCCTTGTGGCCAATGCTACATGCAATCATTCTATATTAATGAAGATTCATGTTCGCTTATCAATTTTCTATTATTTTTGTTGTGTTGACTCATTACTACATGGTCTGGATTGTTCCTTCTAGAACCCTCCTACTGTGACTGCACCATAGGACTACCTCTACTTATTCCTGCTTCTTCTTGATATGGAAGGTATCTAGTTGGATAACCAAGTGGCTAATGATGTCCTCCATATAATTGGATAGAATAAATTGCTAAGCTCTACCCTTGAAACTCTAGTGGATATCTTGTTGAGAGAAGAGACCCTATCACCCTTGGTCTTCTTGATGAATGATCTAGAGTAATTTTTGTACACCTTACAAATCTCATCAAAGTTTAGTTGAGAGACGTCCCCTTCTCCTACATATGACATTTATACAATCTTCATGAACTCCCCTTAAAAATACCAATTTTAAGTAGTCTGGAGAGAGTCTATTTTGATGAGATTTCTTGAGACAAAATTGAAATCTCTTAGTTGCATAATATTCTAATGGCTCATCTTCTCTTTATGACATCCTAAAGATTTCATCCTCTTTCTATCTCTACCTCTACAGTAATCTTGATATTTTTCCAAGAATTGTGTCTTCATTGTCTCCCAGTTGGGAATAACATTCCTTCACAACCCCATACAACAACACAAAGAAACATCCTTTAGCATGTATGGGAATAATTTAATCCAATGCAAATTTGTAGTGTAGTCATAGCTCCAACATAGTATATAAAACTCAAAGAGAAAGGTGTTTGGATCCTTTGTAACTAGCCCATAGAAAATGGGTAGTGTTGAAGGAAGTATATTTTTTAGAGCACCATCCCTTTCCTAGTTGGTTATTGGGAATTCAAATATCACATGCTCTCTTGGGTTATCCATGACTTCTTCAGTTATGATATCAAAATGTATTATGGAAGTCTCCTCTGTAATTGGTGTAGCTAATGGTGTAAGGGATAATTCTTCTTTGTTGATTCCCCCATTTTGTTCGCTCTATCCACCAATGTCTTCAAATACTTCATGTACTAAGGGGAGAAATATTACCAGATCATCCCTCTACATCTAGACATGTAATGGTTCTAGCTCTTTAGATCAACGATTCTTGCATATTGTTAGTAAATAATGTTGTTGATTCCTAAATACCTATTTACCCTAATACTTAAACAAATTTTAATATCTTATGAAAAATTGGAAATAATTTAAAACACACAAAAGAATCTTGAGATTAGCACCATCCTTGACAACAACACCAAAAATTTGGAGGCATCTCTAATGTCTAATTGACTTGGTGCTACTAGTTATGCACACGGCTTAGAGGACCGAAGGATCCCTAACTAAGCAATTCATCATTCATAAGAGGGCTGCATTAAATCATCAACTAAGGGTTCATAAAACTTTAGATAGTGTTGGAAATGTATATGCATTGATGGATTCTAGACATCCTACATTGACTAAGTATAGGTGATTAAACACATGAAAATACAATAAACATTTAAATCAGAATAAATTGCTACTTCTCAAAATAGAATAAAGGAATACAAACTACTAACTTATGTTGTAGGTAGCTAATTCTTCGGTGATCCCACAATACTGGTTTACAATTTTTGGCCAAACTGGACACTGAACTATTTTTTTCTAACTAAATCTTCACTTTCGGGCACCTATAGCAGATAAACTGTGAGAAATTTGAAGATGATGCAAACTAGTGATTTGTGACATTTTTTCTATAGATTCTAAATTATTTTTTTTCAAAATTTTTGGAATTAGATTGTGCTTCTTTTTGCATCTCCTTTGAAAACTAGTTTTTTAAATAAACACCATTTTTAAGGAGTGACGATCACCATATAACACATAACTTTTTTTCCCTGAAGGATAAAATTCATTTTTTTTTTGAATTTAGATTTGTAACTACGATATCTAGTGCTTCCAATTGGTTTCATGGTTTTCTATTGAATATTTTTTCCTTAATCAAGTTTTGAAGAACTAAACCAATTACAATTCAGACATAGGCGGATTGTATAACACAAATTTTTTTGTATGTATCGAAATTCAATTTTTTTTATTGGATCAAGGAATTCAATATTTTTTTTTTAGACTGCAGGAATCGGGTAGCACGACCCCCTATAAACTGCAGTGCGCCTGGTAAACTTTTTAACGTGACCGGCGGCGCTGGCGTGACACGCCCTTTGGTACCACGGGACGAGGGAGACTAGAACTCGTGACCAGCAGAGCCGCAATGGAATTACTTAGCCAACCGAGCTAGGGCCCCCGCCCAAGGAATTCAATATTTGGTGCACTCATATTTTTCAATTTCTTTTGGTAATCTTCTGTTTTTCCACTTGTGCAGAACAAAGAGCTTGATTTTAGGTGAAAAACCTACATTCACAAGAAATAAAAAATAAATATAATAATAAAATTAAATTTATTTAAAATTGTACTTTTTGAGAAGCTTATAATAAGGACTACATACTTACAAAAATAAATTTTAAATGAATTCATTTGATCCCTCAAAAGGTAAATCAAAAGTGGGTTTTTATTAGCATTTTGATAGGTGTAAAGGAGACTCTGTTATAGGTATGGTTTAAAACTAGTAGGGTTCTATCCAAAGGGGTTTGATCTAAGGTAGTTTGTCAAACCATATTCAATTGGAATGATTTAAATTTTTTTTTAAGGCTTAAATCATTATATTTTCTAAAAACATGTGATTTTAGCAAAAAATAGAATCTCCCAGAAATTGTAAACCAGCTTTGTGAGATCACCCTCTTAAGACTTTAACCATTAATTGTTAAGCTGAAATATGCCCTAACTTAGTTAACCTTCATAGTATGAAACAAAACATCAACCTACAGATTCTAATTCAAGAATTGTAACACATTTGTTTACAACCACCTTGAAAACATTTAATTAAACTATCAATGCATTTAAATTCTCAATACATAATCTAATCTAGCAAACTAAATTAAAGTGGTTTAGCAATAACGTAAGTGTCCCTTGCTTAATTTTCTACTTCCACTAGATCTTGTCAATCACTCACTTACTCAACAAAACATATTATCAAAGTACTTTTGCTAAGTTATTACATTCCAAACACAAATTTGTTACACACAATCTAATAGGAAATCTATTGGAAATCTTATTCAATAACACATATCATCTATTAGATTTTATCATTACTAATGCTGCTACATCTCCTAATCAACAAGGTATCCCACTATATAAGGTTTGTGAGGGAGTATCATTATTCATGAACTAAAAAACTAAAGAACATATGTCAAATCTTACTCAAGAATAGGAAGAGGATTGAGTCTTAAAATAGAAAATAATTATTATTGAAATAGGAGTATAGAAATCACACAAGGATTATATACCCAACAAACTTAACCATTTATAACAGAGACGTTCTTATAAATAAACTCTTGTCATAATTTAGTCTTATTGAAAATAGAGTTCTTTTTCTAGTTGTCTTATT
Organism: Sequoia sempervirens; assembly: GCA_007258455.2. Classification (NCBI taxonomy): domain Eukaryota; kingdom Viridiplantae; phylum Streptophyta; class Pinopsida; order Cupressales; family Cupressaceae; genus Sequoia; species Sequoia sempervirens. Next base: position 70,500 of record VDFB02381901.1, on the reverse strand, counting down.
GGTAGATAAGATTAATACTAGGTAACTCATGACCTGATCAGTAAATGATCACCTCCATCTTCCTTTGAAAGTGTCACACTATAGTCAGTTGAATTCTTCTTTGCAACAAACTACAACCCTTATGCTACAAACGTTAGTCTTATTTCCTAAGGCATTCTCATTATTAACAACCATAATTTAAACATAAAATCCTATTAAACTTCATGAACACTAAAAAATCATATATACACAAATTAACATAACATGTTTCTATTCGAAATGCTTAAAACTACTTAAAAATAAATGAAAGGTATAAAAGGTCTTGGTAATGTCTTAAATCTTAGCAAAAAGTAATGATAAAAGTATGAAACAACAATAGGAAACTAGCCAATTCTAAATTCCATTAGGTTGGGTAGCTAAAAGGACCCGAGACTTTATAGGTTGAGATTAGAAGGGAATAATCTAGGTTCTTTTGAGAAATTGTTAAGCACCAATGGAGATTTGTTTTCTCCCTCCTAGGTTGTGAGACATACTGAACGTGTAGAGGGCATAAGGTTCATTATGCACAAATATTTGTAATCCTTTTTATCCTAAGAAAAAAGAGATCAAAACCCTAACCAACATATTTGGCTCTCCCTTGACGACAACAACCAAATAGTGTATCTTGGTTAATTTTGTGTCCCTCAATATTTAAGGTGGAATTATTGAATGAGGTTAAGTGTTTAACCTAGACCCTATTTTACCACCTTACATGCCCTAACATAAGGAAAATAAAAAGTTGTAACCACTTTCAACCAACTTATCAACACAATTGAATTTAATTATTTCTAACTAAAAATTAATTTTGGTCAAACATATGATCTAGTAAGATTCATTCTAGCTAAGTTAGATACTTCTACAACTTTTTCAACTAAAATTGTTGGCTAAAAATATATGGAGCACCACTTTGAGTCCAATTTACTAAAAAATACAAATTATTTGAAAAACTTGAATTTTCAATAACTCCTACTAATGTAAATAACATTTAAAAAAATAAATAAAAATACCCTTTTGTAGATCCATAAGTGTTTTTTTCAAAAATATATTTATTTTAATAGTTTAATTATTATTTATATTTTATTTTTTAATTTTTACTAAAAGTAGGTTATCAACACAAAATATTAGGTTGATTACCATGCTAAAGAAAAATACTAAAACTTTATTAATTTTTTTTTTTTTAAATATGATGCACTAGATAAAAGAATCTATTTCAAGATGATATATATTTTTTCCATTTTAGATAAATATTTAATATGAAAGTTGACGTCTAGTGGAAACAACTATTTTTTGATTCATACAAAATTTAATATTTATTTGAAAATATATATTAATCAAAATTGGAAAAAAATATATCCATACACTAATGTTTCAAGTTATAAATACATACAAAAAATTTGAAAGAAAAAAAATTACTATAAAAAGTTTGACATCTCGTACAACTTCATTTTTCAGTATTTTATTAGCAACTAAGTTATAGTGTTAATTTATTAAAAACTAGTTTAAAATAATTTTTTAATTTTTTTTTTAAATATAAACATAAAATATACTAAAAAATACTTATTTTACTAGTTTACATCATTTCAAAATTCAAAACGTATATGCCACTTTTGAGTGATTCAAGTTAAAAGTTGGATCAGTGTTGGTCGTTTCCTTTATAAAGTGTGACACAACTTTGTGCTTTTACCCTCCTCTCTAACAACAACTTCACTATATTAATTCTATGAATTCAATATTGCAAAGGATTAACATGTAGTATTTTAAACCATTAAATGTTCTTATTAATTTGGGAATAAAACTATCTATTGTACATAATGTCCTACTTCTCCTTTAGAAGACGAAGGATGTAATTAGTCCACCTTATCAAAGTGTAGTTGGAAGTTTAATGTATTCTATGGTTTTCATTCAACTAGACATTCTCCAAGGAGTGTGAGTTCTCAACATGATAATGTCTAATCCTATATTGATTCATGGGATGTAGTTAAGAGATTATTTTGATATTTGTAGGGTACCTTGAGTATTCTTTAGGTTATCATTTTAATTTTATAAACAATATGCACTCCTTCGATATGCATGGTTATGTGGAGTTATATTGGGTTAGAGATGTCAATATTAGAAGATTCACTAGTGTATATTTGTTTAATTTAAATCTTGGTACAATAATTTAGACGAGTAATCAATAGGGTGTGGTTTCTTTTTCTACAACTAAGACAAAGTATATGGTGGCAATCCTTTCTTATAAAAAAATTCATTTGGTTGAAAATATTATATTTCGATGTTGGGTTAAATTAGGGATAATTACTATTTATTATAATAATTAAAGTATAACATGTTTAACAAAGACTTCAATCTTTCATGTATGGACCAAGAACATAGATGTTCAATACCATTTTCTTAGAGACATGATCAAATATGTAGAGATAAAAGTAGAAAAAGTTTTGATGAATATTATAGATGCTTTAACTAAGCCCATGAGCATAAAGAAATTTAGATGGTATTTAGAGTTTATGGGCCTCTTGTCCCTTGAGAATTATATTCTAGTAACAATGGGTTTAAGTTTGGCTATTGCAAGTTATTCAAAAGAGGCTCTAGGAAAATTCATCGCTAGCAATTCACCGATGGAAAATTCATCGTCAACAATTCACCATGGAAAAATTCACTGTCACCAACAATTCATGCCATGAAAAATTAATTGCCAAAAATTTATGCAATTAATTTTTCACACGATGAATTGTCATGGCGGTGAATTTTCCCACAGTGAATTGTTGGTGGTGAATTTACTGTATGCCATTCAAAAAGTGAGAGAGTATTGGGAATTAATGAATTTCAACCTTGAAGAAATTCTTGTGTTTAGTTATTAGTTATTTAGTATTTTTATACATATTGTTATATCTATTATTTAATTAGCCCCATATAAAAAATGGGGCATAGGATTTTAAGTTGGCATTATGTGCCACATATCAATGCTTTGTAAAGTGTTATAAGATGTCATTGAGGTGGTTATACATAGCATATTTGAAGTGCTTTATTTAGAAGGATTTTATGATAGAATCTTATGACATGTAAGAGCTTTTAAGAGGGAGGTTACTTTGGAATTTTGACCAACTATGATAGATTTATTATTTTTCATGAAGTGCATTTCTTACGATAGAGAACAATGATAATTTGGGTTCTCATGTTGGATAGTTGAATTTAGTCAGTTATGAAAATTGTAAGAGAATAAGATAATATGGTATTTTTAGTATACAATAGAAATCTCTAAGGTGGCATTGGATAATGGGTCAAAACTAGGTATCATCTTTATGGGTGTTTTAGCACATGATATTAAAAATAATAAATGGCTTCCATCTTATTTATTTGTCTATAAATCGGGTAATTGAGGAGTTGTATGCATTTTGAATTTGTAAGTATTGGAATGCTACTAAAATTACTCTTAATTTTTATGATAGTGAAACTTCCATGAAGGATTTCTTTGCAAGTGTGTTGTAATATTCTATCATATTTGAATAATACATTGAGTAGATTTTTGAGTGTGAATTTTTTTCTCTTAATTTTTTTCATCACATAAACATTGGTGTAGTGTGCTTTATTATCTATGTTGTTGATTTATTGTGTGTTTCTCTATCTTCTAGTTTCAATCAAATGTAAAATTTTCTTGTACACTTGTCGAGCTCAATATTAGTGTTGGAAGTTCATTCTACTAACCTTTGCATTCTTATATTTTCCAAGATGCATCCACTTCAAAAAATCATCAAAAATATTTGAATAAGAAAACATAAAAATACAAAACTTCTAGTACTTAGTCTTGACTATATTTTTACTAATTGATTTTAAAAAATACCTAATGCAACACAAAAAAATTGGGTGGTGCACACTAGACACTATTGTATTTTATTGATAGAAATAGAAACACTTTTGGTGTGAATGTAAAAATTACCTTTTTAATCTTAAATAATTATTATAAGTTTTAGTAGTTTAAAAACTAGATTTGGATTATTAAATTTTTTTGTTTGTATCATATCCTCAAAATTTGAGTATACATATATAGATTACATATCCAAGTGCACATTTAGCTGATTTTTAAAATGTTGTCACTTTTGAGCCCCTTTTATCCATCATTTCCATGTACTTATCCTAATATGAAATTCAAATAATTTTACATATGCTTACTATATTTCAAAGGTGGAAAAGTGAAGCTAAGGATGTTTGGAACTGATTTACCACAATACTAAATTTTAAGGCTTTCTCAAGTTACATATGACTAATAATTTATAAATTGAAGTTACAAATTCACTATGATGCACCTACATGAGTGTGGACCTAAATTTGATGTGTAGGGTTGAATTTGTAATATATGGAAATGCCTTATATATTGTTGATTGTTGGAAGTTGTTTGCCTCTATCTTCTAATATATAAATTTGTGTAAGGACCATAGTGATTACGAGGATCACATTGTCCTCAATCAAACCCTAATGAATTGAGTTTACAACTCTAATTGAAAGATTCAAAGACAACAATCAAGTGTGTAATGGACATAAGATGATGTGTTGATGTGATGATTCTTAGCTAGTTTCAAAATAAATGTCTTTAAATATAACAATTAAGTTAATAAATCAATATAAATGTGCACTAGGTTGTCTCATAATTATTAATAGAAAAAAGTTAATGGAATTTAGTTTGAATTTAAATATTAAAAGTTTAAGGTTCAAATTCATGATTACAAAAATAACATGAATGAAATATATATATATATGAAAATATGATCTAGAACAATGAATAAAAGATCTAATTATGAAAACCAAATTTCCAAAAATAATTGATAATAAAATTGAGATATAATATATCATAAACTGAATTTACACAAAAATATATCAGATATACACTTATTATCATATCTACGACAGTATAATAAAAACAGAGACAAAAGATAAAGGAAAAAGACAGAATGCAATTTGTCCCGTTACACTATCATTTTACTTATTTTCTCAAATCGAAAATGTAAAATCTGTATTTAGTATTCTCTACAGATATAATGAATTAAAATTATATAAAATTTCAGATCCGGGGTATATAAAAGGCTTATTGAATTTTGATAGGAGATCCTCGAGAACATTCCTATAAATTGTACATTGTTATTTCTGTAATTTCATTCTACTATTCAATTTGCAATCCGTTCTACTCTGATTTTTTAGAAAGACAGTAGACGAATTGGTACTCAATATTTAGGGTAAAAATAATAAACTTCTGAGACTGTTTTACAGATTAACGTGATAATTCTTTACCTCTTCTAATCGTTCATGAAAGTTCTTCATTGAACCGCGAAATTTGTAAATTTGAGAGAAAATTTTGAAATGTGGACAAGTTTCTTCAAAATTTCCTTTCGTATTGGATGATTTGATGATGTTCTGAGATTATAAATAGCTAAATGTCTTGAATTCAAATGAATTTGCAAGTTATAATACTAGTAGATTAACTTACATAGAAATATACACGAGCCATTCAAGCAAAGAAAGTTAAATTTCAGGGAGAAATTTTGAGATTCAGGTAAGAGACTTCAAAAAATACATATAACACGAGGTTTTCAAATGATCTTTATATGTAAATACGAGCGATTCAAGCATAGAAAGTTAAAATTTAGGGAGAAATCTTAAGCTTGAGGTACGAGGAACAAATATGTAACAGGAGGTTTCTGAAGGAGTTTTAGATATCAACATGTTGTGTAACGCTCCCATCGTGCGAACTCCAAAGGACAATTAAACAATAATTACTACACAATTTTTTTTTAAAGTAAACATAACATACACGAAATACACATTAAGTCATGAGTCATGAAACTTAATTAAACAAATTCGCTAACACTTACATCCCTTGGGGTACACAAGGAGTCATTACGAAACTTAATTCCATACAACAACAATAAAGAATGAAAGCCAAAGATATAATCCATGACAAAGTAAACATTAACAAATGTAACACATACATGATAAATCTTTGATAAGAAACCATCTGTGTACGTAAATACAACATAAACATGATTAACTCAACACATTGAATAACAACTGCCATGGGCCAATATCCACACATGGTTTAACATTACATTACAGTACAATATCTAGGGTAACAATGATACAACAATGTTCCCCAACATGAATGAGAATCCATAAAGAATGATGTAGCTAATTAGATGAATACAAAGTATCATAACTGGCTCAAAGACGGATACAACTTTAGAGTCGCTACAAATGACACCAATCTATACCTCTCGATCTTCGATTGGGGACCCAATGGGGTGCTTAGCACATTCCACCCGACCACGTGGGTCCAAAGACCCACCCCCCGTGCTAAGGAGCTGACAAGAAAGAGATCTCAACCAAGAACATCCAAATAGAGAACTACAAGACTCAACATCATACAAGAGTAACATGAAACCCAACGATAGTCACAACAATTAAACCATGACCAAAAAACATGACATCCAAATCATTTCACAATAGTGATAAACCACTTCAAAAACATAATAACAATAAATCAAATATCATAACATAAAAAAAATCTCAAGCCATAAAATCAAAAGATCACTTCCAGAGGAATTCAATGAAACAACCCAAAAAGGGAAAGCTAGAGAAGAGTGTCATCGCATGGCCTTACATGGATTATCCAGACATCCTGACTCAAGGTGCCGCCTCCATCTATACATGGATTATCCAGACAACCTATCACCAGGTGCCGCCTCCATCTATGGTTATTCTGACAGCCTATCACAAGGTGTCGCTCCATAGGGTGACTCATGCAGAGTTGCTAACCTCTCATGAGAACGAGGTAACAACCTTGCCAACCACAACCTTCTCAGCCTTCCATTAGTCTACGAAAGCCCTAATAAAGATGAGGTAACCACAATTTTTAATCTTATTATGTGTTTGCTACCTATCCCTCCTAAAACTCATTTATTATGTTTTCACTTGATTTAACAAACTCATTCGTGGGTTATTCTGTACTCTTCCTCTTAACCGAGGTGTCGGCCCCCACGAAGAGCCACTCTCCCTAGATACCCCAACAAACGTCAAAACCAAGGGTTTACAACCATCATAATTTGAACATAAAAGCATGTGAGGCATTGCCCATTTCGCTAACAAGTACATAATCAGAGTCTCACAAAGTTTCATACAACCCTTTCAAATTAATGATACCAATATCTTACTATGTCAAGCGCACATAAAGAGAGAACATTGACCAACAATAAAATCAAACTCTGGAAGATTCTCAAAAGGCTTACACTAGGGTTTCCCCATCAAAGAACTGACAACAATAATTGCAAGACCTCAAAGAACTATTTCCAATCCTCCATTTACAAGGTGAATACATTATTCCAAATAAAATCGCAACACAAGTTCAACGAGTGAAAACTCCATAATCAAGATACCTCAAAAGGAAGACACACCAGAATAAAAATTATCAAGAATTCACCACAAGTACCAATAGTAACATCAACCATCAGGCATCCGAGGAAGGCCTCTATTTCCTCCTCACAGGTTATCCGACTACTATAACCACACAACATACATCTTGGCTAAAAAATGACTAAAAAAAAAAAAAAACACAACCACGACATCCACTACCATCAATAATCATAACTTTCTTTCATTATTTCTTTTAACAAACTATTTGTCTATATAAAAGTAACTCAAATTCCCTAGACACTTTACACACCGAACTCTACAATTAATTCACTCTTTCAGCGAAATTAATAAATAAAAATAATCCAAAAGAATGTAACATCAACTTGTCAATTCTCCAAATGCTAAATCTACATAGAATTGCTAATAGACACTCATTTCACATTTTATTCTTCTGAATAATTTCCAATTAGATCAAGTGACTCTCCTAAGTATTCTATCATATTTGTCATTAAGACTTTTCTTTTAGATCAAGTGCCTTAGTTGTGACGGATTGACAAAGAAATAAGAGGGATTACTTAAACCTTTAAAATTTTCCTGTTAAGGCCAAGCACTATAGCTGAGACAGATTGACAATGAAATCAGAGATTATTTAAATCTATACACCCTACCATGTACAAGTGCGCTGCTGTGACAGGTTACAAAAAGAACCAGAGAATTTAATTGAATCTATACACCCTACCATGTTCAAGTGCAATGCTGTGACAGGTTATCAATGAAATCAGAGAGATTATTTAAATTTCTACACCTTTGCAAGTCTAAAAGTTGCAGCTGTGACGGGTTGCCAATGGTTTTAGGGAGGCTACTTAATTTTGTACAATGCCTCAACTCTAAACGCTGTAACAGTGACAAGTTGCCAAGTATATTAGAAAGTGAATATTGGAATTTTGAAATATCGCCATCTTCTTGCTTTATTATTGTTATTTTCAAATGCTGCAACTGCGATAGATTGTCAGTAGAATCAAGCAGACTATCTAAACCTTTAAACTCCCTATTAAGTTTAAGTGCTACGGTTGAGAGTAGTTGACAATGAATCAAAGAGATTATTTAAACCCTTAACTTCCTATTATATTCAAGTGCCGCAGCTGTGATAGACTGTCAATAGAATCAAGGTAAAATTGACTAACACAACAATGAAGACAATAAAGAAATTCAAGTGTAAAAGCAAGTACACAGATGGGAATGCATGCAAGATGAGAGAGTAAAAATGAGGTGCCAGATTTAGTTTGCAAGCCGTGAATTGCATTACATAGGTAGTTGATCTATTCCTATGTTACCAGCTCAAGAATATAAGCACTCTTTCGTTTTAACTCAAGAACAGGGCAGGCGAATTTGCAGAAACAAGTCTTTTACATTATGCTATGAAAGAGAGGGAAAAGAACATTTATCAGCCAGCATATTGACAGGTTGGCATTAGAAATGATAAGAACCTAGAGTATGTTCAGATTGCAACGCTGCATTTAAATTCATCAATGTTAAATACATAGTGTTAAAATATAATCTACAGGTAAAAATGCAATGAGTAAAATCTCAATTGACAACTACAATGCTTTTAAGTCGATTTTCAAGCTTTTGTGGCAATGATATGTAGGGATTTGCAAGTGCTCTAGTAAATTGACATGCAACAAAATAAATGGGAGCATAAACAAGGCGCATGGAAGGAGTGACGGTATGCCTAAGGATTGCGATGATAAACATAATGATCCCTAATAACAATGTGAATTTTCTGGCTAAAAGAGGAAGTAATTTGTATTGAAGTCAGCTAGTTCCACTGGTACCATCTAGGATTGTCATTATATATAACCAATGAACCCGATTCTATTATTATATCAGCGTCTTGTCACATAATAAAGAGATCGTTGTTTCAAAATGTCCAAGCTTAGCAATAAGGAAGAAAAACAATTCGTCAGAAGCAAGAAACAAATAGAGGGAGATGAAGTCTTTAACAATTCCAATCAGGGAGCTTCGAAAAGAAAAGAACTTTCTTCTTGATAGCTCAGATTTCTTGCCTCTATATATATTTGTTTGAAAAGGATTTGCATTGAGGAGTGTACCTTTATTTTAATGCTAAGAATATTAAAACATTCACCAGAGGGCGTAGTGCATCACCTGTTTCTCCTTTCCAAATTGGTACTTTTGACTTTTTGGTTCCCCGCAAAATCCATAATGGAAACAAAAGCTTACTGGAAAAACCCTGATTACTTCTTTTCCAGAACAAAAATCCCCTCCCCCAAAATAAAAAATTCCCATAAGATGAGGATTCCCCCAAAACATGATCCTCTACCTCAATAAAATGCTCCCAAATGAGGGATGTAACTCCCCCCTCCCCAATTCTCTTTAATCACACGTTCCAAAGAAAGTAGTCCACTTTCCGTTACTGAGGATCTTTTTGCATGCAGTCATAATAATTTCTCCAAATGAAAGCTCCCCTACTTCCCACGTTTTTCTCCATTAAGAATGTAACCGCCATGAACTTCATTACCCACTTCAGTTATCCATAACTTTATTAATTTTGTCTTCACATTAAAATTATATTTTGAATAATTTGTTTATTCTTATTTTATTATAACTTCTAATAATAAGCAAGTATTTATTATTTCCTTATTAAATCATGCATTTAATTTCTTTAAATCATTTAGTACCCAATTTTAATTAATTACCCAATTAAACAAAACCATTCAAACTACTACAATCAACAACGAACTCACAAACAACTCCTTACTTAAATGCCAGAAGGGCCAATATGGAGGGCACTACATCTGTTTATTCTTATTTTATTATAATTTCTAATAATAAGAAAGTATTTATTATTTCCTTATTAGTACTTGCCTTGAGGCAATACTATTGCAATGAGTTTTGCTTTTCATTGTTAATTAGTTATTATTAATTTGATTTTCAACCAATCAATAACAATATTTTTCAAAACATAAAAATAAAATAAAATTTTCTAAAGTTAACTTGCAAAATATTTAATTTTACAAATTATGAAAATTATTTTTTGATCATATGATTGGTTTAAAAACTAGTGGATTTTAAGGCTTTTTTCCGAAATGGTAAATGTGGGACCCGCCACAAATTACAGGTGATGGTATCTATACATTCAACCCGTGAACGATGGCCATTGAGCACAAAATCGGTAAATAGTATGCCAGTAGTTTGATATTGATTGACGCTGAATTATATTTACTGGTGGTAGTTAGATATCGGTTGCCGCAGAAGCACATTTATTGCTTATCGTGCTTACACAACCACATCGCTTATCGTGCTTACACAACCACATGTTTTGTGATTTTTCTTTAGTCGGTGTGACTGGGTGAGCTCAACATCATCTCTTTAATGCCAATAATGACACATAATGTCCATCGAAAATTAGTTTCCCGAGCGAGAATAGGATAAAAAGAAAGTGAGATCGCAGACATTAGTGATGCAATAAAACTTAAAAGCTGCAATTGTGCGTTGGCATTTACAAAAGAGGGAAAGCTGTTAAGGTAGTGTTCTTTGTTTAGAATTAGATAATTCAATTCTTGTAGAAGTTTCTTATTTTTACTCTTTTCTCTTTAAGCTCTCTATTTTCTGTTTGTGCTCTGCCAGATAATCACGAGGGAAGGCACTGCAAATTTTGTTGACATCATTTTGGCCATACTGTTTTCTCTCTTGGGAGTCCTCTTCAAATTTGGCTACCATGAAACAATCACTGGCTCTTAACCTCTTTTCTCTCTTTCCCTATTTTTAAAAATTTGACCTAAAATTTTTAGTAATTTTTGTTGTGTGGACTGACTGAAGTTCTAGATATGCTTGCTGGTTACAATTTTAGGCTACTTGCTAGGGATTATTTATGTCCTCTATGCAATCACCAAAACACCCTAGTTGTCATATTTTTTAGGATTTAAATGTTTTTAGGGTTCGATATTTGTTTAGGGTTTGAGATTAGAGTTTGAGATCTGCCTTATGGCAGAAGAATAATGAAGGCTTTTCAGTAGTAGTTTTATTGGAGGCCGCTGCAGCCAAACACTTTATCCTCAATTTCAATTTCCATTTGATATGTAATATTTATTGTCAATTTGATTGTCCATGTGCCTTTAACTATTTCGATCGTTTACAAAACTAAAATCTGCCAAGAATATACAGTTTAATTTAGAAACATTGATTTAAAAAATTGACATAGTTCAATCCAGAAATTTCTCTTGAATATACAGTTGTTAAATTCTGAGAAATAAATAATTTTTTTACAGTTTAATTCAGAAACATTGATTTAAAAAATTGACATAGTTTAATCCAGAAATTTCTCTTGAATATACAGTTGTTAAATTCTAAAAAATAAATAATTGTTTTTTTTGAAATAATGGTAAAATTTAAAGTTTCAAAGAGATCAGCCACCCTAAAATTAGATAATTCAATTTCTTTTATGTGTAAAATCTTCTTGTTTAATAATATTCTAACACCAATATTCTAACACGTAATTAAATTCCCATTGATTCCTATGTAGCAAGCCCAAGAAATTTATTTCACCCGCATTGTCTTTCCATTCACCCATACTTCGCGCTATTACTTTTGGGGAATGGAAAATTAAATCCCATTTTATACAGACTTCAAATCCTCTCAAAAATTTGGGTGCCCTATAATTTGCGTTGGAGGGTAATCCTAAATAGGCCTATCTCCTCACAATTTCATTATCGCAATATGCGCAGGGTGAGGAAGGCATGGCGGCAGATTTAGACGTGGGTTGGAGAATGCAATACTCTGCAAGGTCTGATCTGTTAATCATTTATTTTTCTTTATTTTATTTTATTTTTATTTTTATTTTTAATTTTAATGTGCATTTCATTTATGCCTGCAGGGTTTCATGCTTCTGTTTATTTTCAGCCATAGCATTTTATCCTCTTTCATCCGCAGCTTGCAAATCTGTGTATAAATTTAAGCTTGCAAATCCTGTGCATGGTTATTGTTGTTTCCTTATTTAGATTAATGTTTGGAGCCTGGTCTGGCACCAATTTTTTTTCTATGCAGAAAAATAAAATTGTACTATTTTTTTTCAAAAATGACTCTTTATTTGATCAACGCACTGGCAAGATTGATATACTTTTGTCAAAATATTTGCAGGTCTAAATATTTGTCTAAATATTCATTTTCTTTTTCTTAGTTAACTAGTTATTAAGAAGTTTCTTTCAACCAATCAAAAACAATAATTTTTGAACTATTATTTTGCCTACTTTTTAGAAAATTGAACTATTATTTTGGCTATTTTAAGAAGATTTCAAATCTGAAAGAGTTTAAGTTAGCGATCATATTTCAAATGACGCTTTGAAAACTCCAGCCAGAAAAAAAAGAAAATTCACTGCTAAGGCATGTCAATCACTTAGTTGGGCTTAATTAGATTGTTATTAATTATGTAGCTTTGGTTTATTTAATTTTGTTTATTTATTTATTTTGGTAAGTACTACCGTAGGGGGTAGCTCCCATTATTGCTTTCAAATTTTGATGTACATCAGTTAATGGTTACATTAAGACATGGAAATGTCTTTATCGATAAAATTTTGTAGGTCCATGTTTAGAGACATTCCATCAAAATTTTTTGTGTCTCCAGGCGAAGCCAAGGCCGCTCCCAAGTTAGCCAGGTAATCCGCAACACAATTCGCTTCCCTGTACGTGTGCGTAATTGAGTAAGATTCAAATTTTTTGAGCCTAACCTCGATCCAATTCAAGAGGCCCTGTAGCTTCCAATTTATGGACGTTTTCCTGCCCACCGCGTTGATGCATAACAGGGAATCACCTTCCACGGCTATTGATTTCAGTCCTCTTTCAAGGAAAAGTTCCAAGCCCCTTGCCAAAGCTTCGAATTCCGCTTCGTTGTTGGTAGCAATGCCGATGTTCCTTGCTAAAGCACTAATGCATCTTCCACGGTCATCTCTAAGGATGCAGCCGATCCCAGAGACCCCCAAATTTCCTTTCAAAGAGCTGTCAAAGTTGAGCTTGAAACACCCAGTGCTAGGGGGCACCCATCTAGCGTCAGCGCGTAAGTTCTTGGGTAAAACTGGTTCTAGTTTGGGAGCCTTTAACCGAGACCAGACTTGTTGCAAGTTGCTATCCCACTTTGTAAAGCTCGTGCCCTTTGGTCTGCCACATTTTGAGTTTAACAGTTCGCACATACCTTCTTCAATCCTCTTAATGATTTGTTCTATTGGAAGTGCAATATCACTGAAAATACACCTGTTTCGTTCCTTCCAGAGCTGCCATGTCACCATTGCAGGCGCAGCCACCCACGCCTCCATCCAAACACATTTTTTTGTGATGATCGGCCAACTACTTATGAATTCCTTTAGATCTTTTTGCCTGGCTGTGTACCAAGAGAGCGACTGGGATAGCCAATCCCAGCATTGGGAAGCAAAACTACAATTTAGCAATAGGTGATCAACGGTCTCTGATTCCATGAGGCAAAACGAACATCTGCTAGGACCTAATATACCAATGGAGTGCAGCCTGTCACTCGTCAATATACGTTTATGGAGGGCAATCCAGAGAAATGCGCCTGCCTTGGGAAGAACTCCCGGATCCCAACAAACTTTGCTCGGCCAATCCCTGCACTCTCTTTGAACACACTGTATTTTATATCCCAATTTCACTTTATACTCCCCGGATTTTGCTCCAGCCCAAATGATCTCATCCTCTGCTGCACTTATCGAAACTTTCCGTGAGCTTAATATCTCAATAAGTAGTGTTTTGTCCTCCACCGGAATATTAAACTCTTCACAAGAAACCCATTCTGTGAAGTAACCCCAAGGGGCGCTGCCACTCGACATATAATCAACCACCTTCCTCCCTTTGGCAAGAATCACTGACTCAAGCCAAACCCAATCGCTGAAGGTAGACACAAGTGAATCATACCCGTTCCACGAATCCGCCCAGAAGTCTGCTCTACGCCCATTGCCAATCCTCCAAGTTAGATGGTCCGTGATGATGTCTCTAGAACTCCAAATAAATTTCTATATAGCTGAGCCACCGTTCGAATTTGCAAGCGTTAAGATTCGCTCAGGGGAATCATTATCCAAGTATTTTTTCTTTATTATTTTGCACCATTGTTTCTCTGGACACCTAAAAATCTTCCAACACAACTTCGCACCCAAGGCACGATTTTGCAGTTCCATGTGTCTCAGCCCAGCACCACCCTCCTCTTTGCTTCTACATGCAATATTCCAATTTAGTAGAGGAATTCGTTTAGCCTCTCTTGCGCCTTCCCAAAGAAATTTTTTCATAAAGCTTTCAATGTCACCAGAGGCCTTTTTTGTTACTCCGAAACAAGACATTGTGAAAACTGGAACAATAGCAAGTACTGTTTTTATCATCATTATTCGCCCAGCAAGTGACAGCCATTTGTATTTCCATGCTTCTGATTTTGTTCTGCACTTTTCTATTGTGTTCGTCCAATGATCTGTTTTGCAAGCACCATGGAACAGGGGTGCGCCCAGGTGTTTTGATGGGAGAGAGGCAATTTTGAAGCCAAACATTTCTACGATCCTCCTTTTAGTTGTAGCTTTAGTGTTGAAGAAGAATAATTCTGACTTGTCTTTATTGAGGACTTGTCCGGAAGCCTTGATGTAATTTTCCAATGCTAATTTAATTACCGCAGCCTCATGGATGGAGGCCACGCCAAATAACATGGTATCGTCTACGAACATTGTGTGGGTAATAGGCTCTAGTCCATCCGCAATGGGTACCCCTTTCCAACTTCCAGACTCCCGCAGAGATCGAATGTAACGACTCAAGGCTTCCCCCATGATGGCAAAAAGAGAAGGGGACAAAGGATCTCCCTGGCGAAGACCATTTGAAGCTTCGAAAAAACCACTTACAGACCTGTTAATCAACACAGAATATCATGGTGAGGAAATGCAAAATTGAATCATATTGATCCATTGAGGAGCGAAACCAAACCTATTCATGACATCGACCAGAAAATCCCAGCGAACACGGTCATAAGCCTCGCTGACATCTACCTTGATGACCATGCATTTTTGCCTCTCTGAAGTGATTGAATGGATAATTTCAGCCGATGTTATGATGCTGTCAATGATTTCTCGCCCCGGAGTGAAACCGCTTTGTTCCTCCGAAATTATGTGCCCCATAATCTTTTTCAATCTGTTTGCAAGTACTTTGGCCACAATTTTGTAGAGTGTATTGCATAATGCAATTGGCCAATAATCAGAGAAGGATTTGCAATCATTTTTCTTCGGAATTAGAGCTAGTAACGTATTATTTAAAACCTTCACAAAATTTTGCTTCTACCTGAAGTCTTCAACCAACTTTAACAGATCCTCACCAAGAAAGTTCCAACATTTCTGATAGACTAAGGCCGGCATCCCGTCCACCCCAGGGGCCTTGTCCGGGTGCAGCCCGAATACCCCAGCCTTAATCTCATCCGACGTAAAGGGAGCACATAACATTTCATTGTCTGAGGCGCTAATTAAGCTCGAAATGCAGGAGAGAAAGACATCATTGTTTCTCGGAGCAACATTTCTGTTAGCCAGTAGAGATTTATAAAAGCTAATTGCCTCATTTTCAATCCCGTCTCTGTCCGAGATTGATATGCCATTCTCACCGATAATGTTTAAAATTCTATTTTTTCCACGCTTGATCCGGACAGAGTTATGGAAATATTTGGTATTTCGGTCGCCCGCCTTTAACCATGTTTCTCGAGCCTTATCCCTCCAAAATATTTCTTCTCTTGCTAGAAGCTATGAGTGCTTCTCTTTGAGCTCCTTCTCTATCTGATACTCTGCATGGGACATTCCGTATTTAATAACGTATTCGTTTAAGGATTCCAGCTCTCCTTCAAACTTTTCTTTCTCCTTAAAAATGTCTCCAAACACAGACATATTCCAGACCTTCAGCTTATTTTTTAAGTTCGAGAGTCTCTTCGTAAAACAATAACTAACCGTCCCAGAAAGCTTCGAGTCTTCCTTCCACCATTGTTCCAGCGTTTCTATCAGCTTCGGGTCTCTCCACCACATTGATTCGAATTTGAAGTAGCCCTTCTTGGGCCTTTCGCTTGTGCTAATCTCGAGTTGTACCAGAAAATGGTCAGAAACAACCACAGGTAGGATAGTAGTTCCACACCTATAATCCTCCTCAATCCAACCATTGCCAAGTAGGAATCGATCTAGTCTTTCGGAGATATTTGAAAAGCTTGAACGCCTATTTGTCCAGGTATATTTACCATTCGTCGGAATGTAGTCCACTACTGCCATGGTATCGATGAAGTTTCTGAAATCTTTCATGGTACCGGTTACTTTGTTCAACCTGCCTCTTTTGTCTTCTAGATCGCTGATTGCATTGAAGTCGCCACCAAGGATCACCTTTCTATCCCCGAGAAAACAAGATTTTTCCACAATATTATTCCAAACAGTAAGCTTCTCTTCCTGCTTAATCGATCCGTAGACGTTGAATATGTGAAAGCTTAAATTGGACAGTAAGCTTTGAACCTTGCAGAGCATCCAACCTTGATTGGATTCCACCATCTTGCATGCCACTTTGTCCGGATTCCACAAGAGCCCCAGGCCACCAGCCGATCCCACAGCCTCTTTGAAATTTGCAGACCAATGCCTACAGTAACCACAAAATTTTTCTCCCTCCTCAACACTTAGTTTAGTTTCTTGCAACAGTACTATGTCGGCAGCAATTTTCTCTAAATGACGCTTAATCAAGCGCCGTTTGTCAGAGGCGTTTAAACCCCTGACATTCCACGTGAGGATTCTCATTGTCCTCCAAGGGAGATCTTTGCTCCCTTGGACTTCAGAAATTCCTTAATACTTAGAAACCCTTTTTCTTCCGCCTCCTCTTCCCTCTTCTGTTTGAGTGATTTTCTTCCTTTACCCCTTCTGGTTCTGCTGGAACCCTTCGCAGCAGATTGGCTGATATGCCTTGGTTCTACAATATCCAGGTCATCTTCCGCAGAAGATTCCTCATCCGATGCCAGAGCATCCGTTTCCTCATGCTCTATATTGGCCAGGGCATCTTGGGGGTAGGTCTCCCCAGTCTTGTAGGCGGAGAGCGTCGGAACAGCGAAAGAAGGGCCTTCCTCAACGGGTTTTTTGTCAGCGCAACCAACCGAGGGCGCAATCCAGTGGTCAGTTCGGTCTTTGCTCTTATCATTCACCCTGGACTGAAACCCTGAAGAATCAGGCTGAGCTCGTGGTATATTAGATTTTTGATTATGCGCTATCGGTAGGCCAAATCTAGGGAAGGTGATCTGTTTGGGGCCCATCGAAGCCTTCTCACGCCATATCTTCTTCATTCTGGGTCTTTTTGTACAATTGCCTTCCATATGTCTCCTGCTACCGCAACTTAGACAGAGTGCTTTATCCTCTTCGATCTCAACATCTATCGACCTATGGAGCCCGCCCATACAGAGTTGGATCTTCTCCGGCATCTTGCATATGGCAGCGATCTGTACCCTTGCATACAAATAGAAGTCACCTTCCATAATTTTCGAATCCACATCCATTAGGGTTCCAAGAGTACGCCCAATTTTTTCTATGCAGTCCTCCACCCAGTATTCCAAAGGTAAATTGTATAGCCGAATCCAAATCGGCTTCTCATACGGGTTTGTGGAAAGAGGATCGAAATTTTGACTCCATGGCTCCATGTAGATTGGCCAGCCTTCGATCTTCCACAAACCACCATGCATCACCTCCAACCTGTTTGCATGTGATGTAAATATTGCAACAAAAAAACCACGCGGGAGGAATTTAACAATTGCTGTTCGCTTCCAATGCTTGGCTAGCCAAGCCCTAATGGTTGCCCGATGGAACTTAGGCCCAATGACGTGGCAGATCAGAGCCAATTCGCCCAACATTTGCACATCAATGGCAGCCTCCTTCGTTAAATCTATTGTCAGAAACATTCCATGGCTTTCACATAGGCATTCAGAGTCGCCATGCTCTTGGTTTCCCTCTTCGCTCGCCTCCATGCCCTGCTAAAAAAAATTTATTTATTTTTTATGATTTTGAATTTTTAGTTTATCCAAATTTTAAGTTTGTTTATTTATTTATATCTTTATTTAATTTTGTTTGATTAATTAATTAATTAATTAATTTATGTTTATTTTATATATAGTTTTGTTAAATAATTATTATTTAACTATTTCTTATAATTATATTATAATCATTTCATTTCATTTATATTTAGTATAAAATAATTTTTTAAAAATTATTTAAATTTATATTATTTAATCAATAAATATTAGATAAATTTTATATTTATATAATTATATATATATTTTAATTATATTATAGTATCATTTGATTTCTTTTATTTTGTTTGATATTTATAATATCTTAAGTTTTAATATATAATTAGTTTTATAAGATAATTGTTTTTTATTTAATATAATTAAGTTAAGATTAATAATAATTAGTATTAATATAAATGCATATAACTATCTTTTATTCCATTAAATTAGAATATACAAATGCATTATCTACAATTTACATTATAATGATTATATATTATTTACATAATTTTAATAAAAAGTAACATTAATACTAGAATTAACAAAAAAATATATCTATTTTTATTAAATCTAAAATACTATAAAAGGCAAGTACTAGCCACTACGTGGCACTTGTTAAATCATGCATTTAATTTCTTTAAATTATTTAATACCTGATTTTAATTAATTACCCAATTAAACAAAACCATTCAAACTACTACAACCAACAACGAACTCACAAACAACTCCTCCTTAAACCCCCAAGAAGGGCCAATACGGAGGGCACTACATGTCGCAAATCTCATCAGAAAATCGCGTTTCTCTTAAATAGATTGTTAAAAATCTCTTGGATACGGTGAACAGAGTTGTAATTATTTGAATGACGGTCTGTTTTTCTAAGTATTTAGAGCTAGGCTGTTTTTACATTAAAATAAAATCTGAAGTTTTTGAATATTTCTTAGCCACACTGTTTTTACATTAGGAACCTAAACCTTTGAATATTTCTTACGCACATTGTTTTTACCTCTAAAATCTAGAGTTATGAGTATTTTGCAGGCACGGCATGCTTACATTAGATACCTAAACTTTGAATGTTTTGTAGGCACACTGTCTTTACATTCAAAACCTAAATCTTTAAGATGCAGAAGAGTCGGGAATCCGGAAAAGAAGAATTTGTTGACCAGCGATTGCAGAAGATAAGTCACTTTGTTCTATGGCCAAGGGCGAGGGAGACGTGAATCTAAATGACAATGACCTTTTCGAGCTGGAAAGCAAGTTCACTAGGTTAATTTGCGAGGATGATAGCCTCGAATTTGTCTCCCTGTTTAAGTGCATTTGGAAGGCCAGGGTTTCCGAATTTATCACCGACATGGATGAAAACGCAAAACGCAAAGATGACGAGAATAAGGTGAGCTGTCTTTTGCAAAAACTTCTGCAGTTGGCATGCAAGCTTGATTCTGTTACCTGTGAAAGAGCTATAGTGGAAGGTGAGACTGGTCCTTCCTTACCTGTTAACGCGCTTGATGAATATGATAAGACAGCGCTTCATCACGCTGCTCATTCTCATTCTCACAACTGCATAAATCTCTTACTTCGTAATCAAGCTCGCACTGACATCAAGTCCAAAGAAGGTCAAATTCCCTTAGATATGGCTTTGCTCTCCAAAAGGTCATTGTTCAGTTTGATATTTGGCTTTACAGGTCTTCAAAGATGTATTTATGCGTGTTTTAGTTTTAAATGCTGATGTTGTCAAGTTTGAAAACAGGATGCACGTTGACTGGTCCTTGGCTAGCGGTATAACGCAGCTTCTCAGACTAATCGGAGATAAGGTACAGAAATATTGTTGTTTTATGTGTCAAATTTACTGAAGTGATTTAATGATGTATCTATTACTGATTAATCTTGTTGTTTTATGTGTCAATTTTACTGAAGTAGTTTTTATGATGTATTTATTAGTGATTAATCTTTCATCCAAATCTTTTGGCAAAATTTCCTCTCTTTTAAACATAATCATCAATTTAGTTGCTTTTGTTCCAAAACTGAAGGATGTCAAATTACTGCTAATTAGGAATCAATTTATCCTGCTGAATTGGTATATTTTGTCTGGACATTTTCTGAAATAAGTAGTTGCATCAATTTGGAGATTTATTTTTGTTCTTTTTTTCAAAAATCCTTACTGAATCTATTTAATATATGTTGAGAGTGATTGGTTACTTATAAAGATCTGAGTTATTAATAGTACTAATCAGCATCAAAACTCTGGTGAGGAGTTTGTTAAATATTGTCCGAATATCTTAAATTTACTTCCAGTTTAGTTGATATATCATTTGTGCTAGTGACGTTAATTTAATGGTCTGGTTATCAAAATTTCAGGACATCACTGCAGTCAGAATTCTTGCAGTGAATACTAAAGACATTCATCAAATAGCATACAAAAAGGCCCTAGATGGACACATAGTTTCTTTCGCAGTTCTAGTTATTGCGGCTACAAATCTTATTCTTTCTACATTGGTGCAAAGTGACAATCAGCCTCATATCCAGACAACAATCTTTGAAAGTTTGGTGAACAATGCTGTCTCACTTTGGCAGATCGAAGCTAGGAGTAGTGATAATAACAACAGTGATGATTTTGACAAGGGAAGCACGAGCAGCATAATTGGTTCAAATATTCAACCACAAAGAAAAGTGCTTCTCAGTGAAATTGAACTCCTCCTGCGCTTCAAGGAAGGGGTCATAAAACCTATAAGAGAGGCCAAAAGAATGACTACTAATGCTCCCTTCTTGCCACTTGTTCGAGCTTCTCAGGTCAAATAATATTGAGACTTGAGCTTACCTTTGAAGAAGAAGTCACAAAAAGTTTGCACATTTTCTTAATACTTTCTATGGTAAGCTGTTAGCTTACTGGTTATCTAGTTGATTGCAGACTGGAGATGAAGCATTGGTGAAATTGCTAGTAAATGGAAATATGGATCCCAATGAGGCAGATAGCGATGGAAATACTGCCCTTCAGTGGGGCCTTAGGGCTACTGCCACTAATCAAGATACAAGGTTCTTTCATCTTCATCGAATCTTTCTCAGCTAGTTACCAATTGTAATTGGTTTGGAAGAATAATTCGTGTATGAAATCTTGGGCCAGGCTTATAAGTTTACTTCTTAGTCACGGAGCTTCCGTGAGCGCAAGGAACAGATTTGGACTGACTTCGGTACACGTGGCAGCAAATTATGGTCATCTTCAAGGATTGCAGGTTTGAACCCTTGACATAGATACTGATTTCCTAGGTTTCATTATTTTTCAAAATTTCAATGCAATTCTCAACAATTAGAATCCACAGAGAACATACTAGTTTAAAGTTTACTTATATTTAATTCGGTATATTATTTTTCTTTTCTTTGAGATCACAGATGCTTTTGATTCGAGATTCAGAAGCAGTTGACATGGTTACAGAAACAAAGGAGACCACTCTGTTTTATGCAGTTAAAAACAATCATTTTGAATGTGCTATGCTTCTGCTTGGTTATGGAGCTAATCGTCAAGCATTAAATCTAAGGTTATACATTTGTTTCTTATTAACTTAATTTCCCATTATGTTATTTGCTATTCTGTAATAATAGAACCCTGACTATACCTGTCCAGGAAACAAAGGCCTGTTGATGTTGCAAAGACACAAGACATGCGAGAGATGCTAAATTCTCAATCCGTCTTTCAATTCGGTGCGCAATGTTCGATATTCTTTAATTTTATCTTATAATAAATGGATATTCAACAAGCCACATCATTTCCCCTTTGCATAGGTAAACTAAAGGAGTATCTGATGGCCCCAGCGTCACTAGAGACCACCAGTGAAAAATGTCTAGATAATACTGCAAAGCTTCAACTAATTAAAGCTGGGAGCGGTAATCAGGATCAAGATCAACACGAAGACAGGTTATAGACTGTTGTTCTCACAACAAATTTCACTTATTATCTATCGCTAGCAAGTTTACAACAAGAAGAATTTGACTTTTACTTGTCATTCGTCAGTTCAAAATTGTCATTGTACACCAAAACAGAGATTTGCAGGTACTATGAATCTCCCAGTGGCTGTGTCAGAGGGGATAAGTGCTATTTTGCCCATGGAGATGGAGAACTGCGACGAGTCAAGATGTTCAGAAGCACTTCACAGGCTATTTGTGGGATACCTTTTAAGGTTAACATATTCATAAAGATTACTGAACGTTGTTTGTTACCTTCCCTTCACAGAGTATTTTTTTCTTCTCAACAACTTTAAATGATAATAAAATTACAACACCGTGATATTCTAGCAGCGTATCCCTGAGGATTTAAACAAGAAGGTGTTTGTTGGAGGCCTTTCACCTTCAGTAGAATCTGGTTTGTTAGAAATGCTAATGTTTTGAGATAAAATAAAGTTCAGATTTAAAGTTTATAAACTAGCTGGTTCTAATAACAATGGATCTACTAACCGGCAGAGGATCTGAGAGATATTTTTGAGAGTAAATTTGGGCCAGTTATAGATGCTGTAGTCATCGGCAGTCAAGGTGGAGAGCACCTTCACTCCCGCGGCTTTGGCTTTGTAACATTTAAACACCAAGAGTCTGTGGCCTCTGCTGTGCAAGCACATTATATACCAATTTTTGGCAAAATGGTAAGAAATTTTATGCCTATATCACATATTGTAAAGTGCCTGACTGTTGCATAAGCATATACAGGTGGAGATTAAGGGCGCAATTCCCAAGCCCATGCTGGAGCTCATGAAAGGAACTGATGTTCAAGAAGATGAAATGCATAAAAATGACAGAGACTTTGATGCTAGAAAGCAAAGTATATCGTCATCATCACCGTCACGATTGGATAGAGATAATTTGCTAACGGATGTGCAAGAAGGAAGAGATTCGGCGGATACTATTACACCATTATCAGTGCCAACCCCTGTAGAATCTCCAGCCTGGGTGGAAAAATTTAAAAGTTGACTGCCAGTATTCCTAGGAGAAGTATCAAAGCGGCTCAAGGAAGGGGAATGGTATCCCCTCTCTTCTCTCAAGGGAGATTTCAGAGCAACCTGTGGCTTGGAGCTGGACCATATTTCTCTTGGCTACATTAAGCTCAGCGACTTCATCCGTTCCATACCAGGCTTGTGCAGGATGAAAATTGTTCCGGTTGGAATGGGCCCTGCTACCCACATGGTTATTCTCCCGTCGCTTTCAGCTCCAAAGGAATATCATTCAAGGAGTCAACAATCTATTGGAAGTGGGAGGAGTTCATTTGTGGACAAAAGACGCACCTATGCAGATGCTGCAGGACAAATCCCACAAGGAACATCGATATCTATTTCTGCCCCTCTTCAACCTAATCAATTAATTACAACGCCTGGGTCCGAGACCCACTCTGATTTTTCTGAGTCTGGTCCTTTGCTTTATCATCAATCTACTTGTACAGGCAAATACCCAATCAGAACCAAAGAAGATGTTCGCTTCCTCACAAATCTTTTGTCCGACTTCAACGTGAATACGGATGGGACGGTTCTCACTAGCACAAATCAAAATACACTAGTCAAGACTTATACTGTGAATCAACCTGCTGCACCCATCAATACTTTCGTGCAAGCCACGGAAATAATGGAATCGCCTGTGTGTTATAACATCATGGATATTCCTCATTCAAAATTTCAGCTTGCTCCGCCTAGTCAATACAACCCACCATCATCCTCTGAATCTGGGCAGGGACATGGACATCCTTTCTTAAGTTTTCTACAAGGAGGAACTTCATTTTTCACTCCATGGACTCAACAGTAGCCTGAGGCACCATTGTGGACACCCACTGTCAGCCCTAAATTATGGGAGGAAGTAAATAAATTACTGATAATTCAACAGGCACTCTCTTATTTCTGACGTTTTGAATTGATCTTGATGTGGTAATCTTACTTCTATTTTTGTTTTGAAATTTTACAGAAGTCGCCACAGAGCGTTCTGTCGCCGTACAGCCCAGCATACCCTCCGCCCTCAGAAATGGATCAAAGCAATATTAGTAAGGGCAATTGCAGAGCATGTAAGGAGAGGAAGGCTATTTGGATATCAGTACCATGTGCTCACAGAACTCTCTGCACTGATTGCCGCAACAATCTTAAACTTTCTCAGAGGCCCTTGAATTGCTTTATTTGCAATCACCCAGTGGATAAGTTCATTGCTATGTACTAAAGAGACTTTGATAGTCTTAGATTTATGTTTGTGAACAACTCTATTTATCAAGCTTCCAATAATGTTCCAAACTTCTGTTCCTTTTCGTAGAAGACATTGCATTTGCTAGTAGATACTAACATGCTTGTACATAGGATTTGTATCTTGAGTTCAATTGATTTAACAAAGCAATTCAGATGCTAACTTGTAGCATGCTTTCTTACTTTACCAGTGTTGTTGATCTTTTTCATTTCCGTTCTTTCTATTTTTCAGTCACATCCTTTCCATTGATGAGCGTAACATATAAATCAAAAGGGAAATGGCTTTAATTAAATTAACATGTTTTAGATATGACAAACAAATTTCCTCAGGAGATTGCTCCTTTCTGATGTGCGTTAGAGGCTCCGGGTTGAAATTAAATTGACATTTGCTAACGTAGACTAATCTGCAGCAGATTTTAATATTAGCAACAAGCTCCATGTATGGATAATAAAGGTGTCGAAAGCTCGCTAAGATGTCTTATTTAGCAAACGTGTACTAGAGTCCCCAGCCTGAAACTACTAAATTCAGTTGTCCAGCAGATACAATTATTCCTGCAAATTGAGTTGGGTAGATAATTTTTTGAATAATTTGACATGTCTAATTTTTGTCACCTGATAAGTATGTTTTCTATTGAAAAAGTGATCATATTTGTTGGGGGTATTTTTTTTTCTGTTTATATGTTAAAGTATTTTTATTTTTTATTTTTTTATGATTTCATACAATAACTGAAAATGCTTGAACATGTTTATTCATATCTTCACATTTTAAAGAATGATTTATTGTTATAATATTTGAAAAATGATTGAGTTTACCAATAATTTTTTTATTATATTACATTTTAACCATAAAATATTGTATACTGTCTTTGTTTTTCTTTTCTACAAGTTTCCCATACATATTGGTCTATATATTTTTATTGGCCTTTACTTATGTGTCTTAAAGTCCCACTAATCTCAATGAGCATGAGCATGACATGGAGCCTAATTCGAGGGTCATTTAACTATACTTGAGAATTTTCAAAACATAAAATATGTTAAATATTTTTTAATCATATGTTAATAAATGCATTTTTTTTTAAATGGTTACAAAAAGGGTAATACTAGCAATCACATGAGAATTTTCAAAACATAAAATATGTTAAATATTTTTTAATCATATGTTAATAAATGCATTTTATTTTTAAATGGTTACAAAAAGGGTAATACTAGCAATCACATGCACAGGCATGCAACAATCAGCCAATAGGGGTCCATCACAAATAGCTATTTAATGGGAAGCAAGAAAGAAACTTGTTTTTGTAATGCAATGTGAAGTACAAATATTCATAAATATTTGCAATTGTTTGAATGAGTCAAAAAAAGGAAAGCATGTTAATAATTCAATATGGAATAACGCGAGGTTAGTTTATAGTAGGAGGTGAATGAGGAAAGCAAAGCTATGTGTGATGTTGTAAAGGACTTAAATTTGGTGAAGAAATTATTTTATATCTCTACATTTAATTGGCGCATTGTACAACATTTTAAACCCCATGTTATAGTCCAGTTCTTTATTGTTTTTTGACAAGCAATGCATGGGAGATTAAGAACCATTTGCATAAAATGGTAAATTGATTTTTGTGTTTTCACATAAATTATTTTTAGTTGCAAATTGATTATGGAAATGTATAATAAAACCATAGGTCGTCTTGATTATTTGCAATGTATCCATTAGTTGCAATCTCAAGCAATTAATCATGAATAATTTTAATTACAATAGTTCTTTTAAAATGATTTTAATTAATAATATTGGGAGAATGATTTTTTTATAAAATTTCTCTTAATAAATTACATTTGGTAAATTGAATACAATTTAAATTTTCAAATAATTAGTTTTGTTAATAATAATAATTTCTCTCCAAAATTTAAGGAATGATATAATTTTATATGTATTTTAGTTTAATAGTTGCTAGGCCTAGATGCACATCTATATTTGACGTTTTTCTCTAGGTTAATCAATCATTTGATTAATTATTATTTAATTTTCTTAAGATAAGGAAATGCATTGCAAGACTAGCAACCATTTGCATATAACAAGAAATTGATCTTTGATATTTTTGTCTATGTTAATCAATGAATTGATTGATTATTATTTAATTATCTTAGGATATTGCAATCCATGGGAGATTAAGTACCATTTGCATAGAACGAGAAATTGATCTTTGCATTTCCACATCGATATTTTTTAGTTGGAAATTGATTATGAAAATAATCTTAGGAGAATTATTTTCTAATAAAATTTTTCTTAATAAATTACTTTTGGAAGATTAAATACAATTTAAATTTTTAAATAATTAGTTTTGTTACTAATAATGTTTTCTCTCCAAAATCTAAGGTATGATATAATTTTATATGCATTTTAGTTGAATAGTTGTTAGGCCTAGATGCACATCTATATTTGATGTTTTTGTCTAGTCAATCAATAATTGATTATGATTTAATTATCGTAAGACAGAATGGATACTAATACATGGCAAACCTGAAGTTGTGGATTAAATAATATTTATAAAAAACATGGAACATTAAAGAATTCTCATTTTTTGAAAAGTTATTAGTGATCCCCTTAATTACTATAATTGAATAAAAAATTTAATTAGTAATATTGAATAAAAAAATATTCTTTAAAAAAGTTTGTCCATAAATTTAGGTATGGCATATTTGTTGCAATGCTTGTGTGGAACTGGATGATTTATTACTTTCATGTTATTTGTTGTGATTATTTCTTATTTGAATATTAGTTATGATGGTTGTCACTAATGAGTTTTTCAAAAAAAAAAGAACTTTAATATATGAATACTTTTTATAAATAGTATTTACTCCATAATTTTGTAAATAAAAGCATTATTATCCATGAGGTTTATGGGTTAGTAGTAGTATAATAAAATTGTCACAAGAAGAAAGGACTCAAAATTTGTTCATTACAAGGAATAGAGTATGTTTTTGGTGGACAAGTGGATGTGAGAATTTGTACATCCATGTATATAAGCAACAACAAATATATCATGATAGAATCCAAGAGCACCAAACCCATGCTCATTATCCTCCCTACCATATTGGCATCATGAAGCCTCGTGGGTGCTAGCTAAACCCCTAAGCAAGAAAAGCAGGTAAGGTCCATGGAAAATCTCAAGGACTCTTATCATATATCACACAATAACAAAAATAGAGAAATTTAAAACAACTATTGGAAAAACACTTAAGAATCACAAGTAGGAGATGGTTGGTAACCCATATTAAATAGATTGATACAAGACAAGCAATGTCAGCAGATTGTTATGGAAAACCAAGAAAAAAATTAAGAAATCAATATATACAATCTGAATTTAAAAATATTTAATAATATTTACAATTCCTTGACCAGATCTATTTATTGAAAATGGGAAAGTTCTGTACTTACATATACTATTGTTGGTGTCGAACAAGGGTGAGCAACATTGGATCAAGTTGTTGGAGCATGAAAGAATTTAAAATAGAGAATTTACAACACACTAATTTTCTTGAATGTCTATTGTATTTGTGCAACATTATAAAGTAAATAATATAGATATAGAGTAAAAGAGGTTACCATTATCTATTATAAATAAATGGAGATAAAATGAAACATTTTGAATGCATGACATGTTGGAAAAGAGTTGTGTGTAAGAAATCTATTAGGCAAGTTGAAAAGAGAGTGTTGGAGACAATGGAAAATGCAATGGATAGAATAGAGTTTTGCCCATTAACATAGGAGTAATTGCATATATATATATATATATGCAGAGGTTTAGTGTGAAAGCACATGCATATTGGAGATAAAATTAGTTTAGTGGTTGTTAAGTGTTATTCTAATAGCTCTTTTACAATTTCTCTATTTGTCTATAATATTTAGTGCCAGGTAATAGGTTGGATTTTCAATTAATTCTGTGGGGTTGCACTCATTTTGTAGAGATCATTGCTACCTATTCACTTTAGGAGTTTTATTTAATGTGGCTTTCCATTCATCTATCTTGTATCAATATGTTTCATGATATTCTTTTTTCCTTTATATCTTTGAATATTGTCATGACAGGCAATTCTTCATGGGATTCTTTTTCCCGCTTCCCCATAAGAGAATGTTGATTGTCATGGTTTACCCCTTCTATTGTCCATATTTTATTCATGATATTTTCTTTAGGTTATGACAACAATAATATGATGCAATAATATGTGCAAAATCTGTATAATGCCACATGATTAATTGTAGATTTTAGCTACATTTCTTGGCATTAAGTATTATAGACAAATCATTTATGCAAAATTCCTATGTAAAATGAATTGTAGCAAATAATTGTTATTCTAACACCTATTATACAATTTATGTACTTCTCTTCAATATTTATTAACAATGAACGTTGCTCAAACCTTGTATGAATATGTTTCATGATATTCTTTCTTCCCTGATCTGCTTGAAGGTCCCTGGAACAAACTGCTAATGTCTGTTTATGTGGGCGATGGAGCTTGCTAATTACATGGGATGGCAGTATCTTATATGAATCTAATAGCCAATGACATTTTTTACTATAGTCTTCTCTGGAATGAAGACCACAATGGCTCTTTCAACAATACAAGTTAATCAATATATTTTCTTGCACATTTTGGAGCACATCTATGTTGAAACCCTCCAATGAGAATTCAACCAAAAATAATATATGTACATGTATATATGGTTTCATAGCAGAATACTATATGAGTTGCTTGCTTTGTGTCTATTTTATAGCAGATTGGAGGGTTTTAAAATTTTTGTGCTCTGAAATCTGAGTTGTATAGATATATACATATATATAAACATGTATACATATGTATATATATATACATGTGTATATGTAAATAAATATATAGTGGTACTGGTTTGATAGCAGGCTATTCTAAAAATCGTAGCTTTGGCTCTATGGTTGGTTTGATAGGGGGTATTGTAAAAATCGATGTCTTCGGTTCCGTTCTATAGCAGATTAGAGGATTTTAAAACTATTGTTCACTGTAATCTGTAAGTCCTTTTACATGGGTATTTTGCATAAATGATTTGTTTATTGTTTATGTTAAAAATTTTGTTGTCTGAAAATTGTAAATTGTTTTACATGGGTGTTTGAAGTTATGGTTTTGTATGGATGGAGAAATTACAGTTAAATATTCTTTCTTTCATCAAAACAATATGGTTAGGGTTAGTAAGGGAAACTTGTATATTCTAAAATGTGGTAGAAAATATATTCATTAGGTTGCATTGTCAAAAGAGCCATTGTGGTGTTGGTCTGATAGCAGATTATTGTAAAAATTGTTCCTCCATCTCTGTTTCAAGCCCCATAACAAACTGTTCTTCATGATACTCTTTTCCCTAGTTACCCATAGCAGACTCTTCAATATTATAGATTGCTTAAGAATCATAGGTAAATGATAGATGATCAAAAAACCACAATAAACATATTCATACAAGAGAAGCAATGTATGTAAGAGTTGAGTTGTCAATTGAAAATTTGAACTACATTCTTTGGCAGTAAAACCACACTAAATAGAACTTGTGAAGGGAATGGCTAGCAATAATCTGTCCAAAATGGGTATAACTCCACATAGTTAATTGGGAATTTGAGCTACACCACTTGGAAATAAATATTATAGACAAATAGAGGAGACTTGCTCGGGTTTTTTTATGACGATGTGGAGCTTACCTCTTGAAAAAAGTATGTTGTTAAATGTGCCTCATTGGTTGATAAGAATTGCAAAAAAATTATGAATTTAGAATTGACAACCAAACTATTACATAGATTGGTTGTATTGTATCAATATGTTTCATGATATTATTTTTTCCTCATCTATTTGAAGAGCCCTGTAATAAATTATTCTATTGTTCTTGTAAGAACAATTGTTTTCAATTTTTTAAATTCTAATTTTTTTGCCGTGGTTATTTTGTTTGGATCATGGAACATGTCATATGCCTTGTATCAATATGTTTCATGATACTCTTTTTTTCTCATCTATTTCAAGTTCACAATAAGAAACTGTTCTTCATGATATTATTCTTTTCAGTTTCCCATAAAAAACTGTTCATTATTGTAGTTTTCCTCTTCCATGCTCCATATTTTAAAGTTGATTTATGATCATTTGTTATGTTGCTGTGGTTCTTATGTATTTTCCTAATAGTTCTTTTAGAATTTACCTATTTGTCTATAGTGTTTAGTGCCAAATAGTGTAGCTTGAATTTAGAATTGAGAAGCCAACTCTCAGATAGATTTTTCATCTTGTATCAATTAGGAAAATAGACAAGAGTCACAAATAAATGAAAGATGATATGAAAATATATACAAACCAAAGAAATTGAAAGTAGGGAAAAGGTTTCCGTCCATCTGGAATTTACGTTTGATTGTTGAATTTTATTCCAATACGTCCTACAACTGTTACTTAGGCTACTTTCCTTGTAACAATATGTTCCATCATACAACAATGATAGGATGCATTAACCATCATGTGAGAAAAAAACTTACCATGCTCTTTCCACACACAGAGGCAACTGACTCAACCACCGCTAACCCTTCTTTCCAATTTCACTTTTTGTCTATAACATTTAGTACCGAGTAAGTATTATTCCAACACCTCTTATATTATTAGTCTATTTATCTTCAATATATATATATATATACGCATATGTATCTGTCTATGTTTCCAACCATTGATTTTCACATATAGTTCACATTGTATGTATATATATATGTATGTATGTGTGTATATATATACATGTGTGTGTGTGTATACATGCACTGTTGATGGTGTTTAACAAGGACAAGCTATATTGCATTGAGTTGTTGGAGCATGGAAGAATTTCAAATAGACAGTTTACAATAGACTAATTTTTTTGAATGTCCATTGTATCTGTGCAGTATTATAAACGAAACAATATCTAGATATATAATAAAAGAGGTAAATACTATCTGTTCTAAATAGAAAGAGATAAAATGGAAGCTTTTGAGTACATGCCATGTTGGTAAAGAATTGTCAATAAGGGATCTATTTGAGAACTTGAAAAAAGAGTTGTGGAAAGAATGTCAAATGCAATTGATAGAATAGAGTATGTTTTTCGAAGGCAAGTGCATCAGAGAATTTGTGTGTCCATGTATATAACCAACAAGAAATATATGGCAGTGGAGAGAAAAATCTCTAAACGGACAGTCAGTCTCCTCCCTACCATATTTGCATCATGAAGCCTTGTGGGCTCTAACAAAACCCCTGAGTAAGAAAGGCACACTTATTCTAAATATTATTCATAAAAAAGGGAAATGGTATTGAATTTTCTAAAACATAGAGAGATACATATATATGCATATATAAATATATGTATGTATTGAAATCCCCAAACTATTGAGGGCTACTTATGACAGTCACAGAGCTTCCTACCTACATACGCTGGCAGTGGCGTAGTTGGTTACCTCGATATGCAGAAGCAAAAGGAAAGTGTTTTCCTATGTGAGCAATTTTAATTAGACAAGCCAACTCTTACATAGACTACTTGTTTTGTATCAATATGTTTCATGTGGGTTTCGATAATCTGTCATTTATATCTAATTCTTAAATTATTTTCCTAATAGTTCTATTCCAATTTTTCTATATCGTGAAACATATTGATAGAAGATAAGCAATCTATGTAACAATTGGGTTGTCAATTGAAAATTCAAGCTACATTTTTTGGCACTAAATATTATAGATAAATAGGGAAACTACAAAAGATATTTTTTATGCATTTAATATATATATTTTTTGGCTTGGCATCACAGTGGTATTGGTTTAATAGCAAACTATTGTAAAAATCATTCACTCCACCTCTGTTTTATAGTATATTGGAGGGTTTTAAAACTGTTGTACTCTAGAACTTGTGAGTTGTACAGATATAGACATATATATATACATTTATACATATATATGTATATGTATACATGTATACATACATGTACATACATACATACATACATACATACATACATACATACATACATACATACATACATACATACGTGCATACATATATACATACATATGTACATACATACATACATACATACATACATATATATATATAGTTCGCCATACCAAACTATTCATTATTGTAGTTTTCCTGTTCTATTCTCCATATTTTAAAGTTCTATTTAATGTGGGTTTTGAAACATCTCTCATTTTCCTTTGATTGTTAAGTGTTTTTCTAACAGGTAAGTGAAATGCATGTATAGATTTAAGTTTGTAGCATATTCCTGCTTACTAGAGATTCTATCACTGTCTAGACAAGGTGTAACAACAAATTCTATGTAACAGTTGGCTTGTCAATTCAAAATTGAAGCTACATTATTTGCCACTAAATATTGTAGAAAAAATAGGGAAATTGTAAAAAAACTATTAGGGAAAACACTTAAGAATCATAGGTAGCACTAGAGATGTCCCGACTGACGGTGATGGGAGCGATGTTTTTTTATGGCATTGTGGAGCTTGGTAATTACGTGGGTTTGCAGTGGTGGAGTTGGTATCCTCGATACATAGAGGCTGAATGGTAAGTGTTTGGTTGTGCAAGTGTTAATGCATTATGTCATTGTTGTATGATGGGGACAGACAAAGTAAATGTAGCTGGACGAAGTAAATGAAATATTGAATACATCATAGTGTGGGAAAGTGTACTTTGATTAAGTTTCATTGTTGAAACAACCATTGTGGTTTTGGTTATAGATATATACATGTATACATATATACATATACATATATATATATTTATATACACGCATATAGGTATATATGTAAAATAAAGATATATATACATGTGTATATATATGTATAAATGCATAAATATATGTATTTATGTTATACTAGTAGTTATGTTACAATTTCCCTATTTCTCTATAATACTGAATGCCAGATAATGGACCTCCTCTTATGCAATTACTCTATTTGTTAGTAGACTAAAAATAATGTGGGCACCATATTAAAATCAAAAGCATGGGAGCTCAATGAATGTGCAAATATATATATGCAAACACAGGAATAAATTGCGTTCATATTTGCAAACCAGAAGTCTTAGATAAGATGTAGGCATACCTTGTGGGTGCAACTAGATGTAGTATGAACAGAAGAAAAGAAGTAGGTTTCTCTCCACCCTACCATATTGGGTCAGCAACCTCATGGGTTGTCACCAAATCCTCGAGCAAGAACATATAACCTGAGAATTTTCTTTAGTTGAAATCAGTGTTATACATTTTTAGAAATATATATAGTTGTATTATTTATGATAAAGAATTTGACATGTAGTCGTGAAATAAGAGATGGCACCATATTAAAATCAAAAGCATGGGAGCTCAATGAATGCAAATATATATATGCAAACATAAGAATAAATTACGTTCATATTTGTAAACCAGAAGTCTTAGATAAGATGTAGGCATACCTTTTGGGTGCAACTAGATGTAGTATGAACAACATAAAAGAAGGCCTATTCTCCACCCTACTATATTGGGTCATGTGGTCTCATGGTCTGTCACCAAACCCTCGAGTAAGAATATACACTACTCACCACTATGATCAATGGTGAAGCCAATGTTTGGGCATCTAAGTTTTTTGTTTCTGGATATTTGATTGTGTTTGAGTTTTTCATTCAGAAATAGAAACACAATCAAATATCCAGAAATAAAAAATATTAAGCATTATAGATTGTGAAAATCTCATAGCATTAACTTGAAAATCTTCTTTAGTTGAAATCAGTGTTATACATTTTTAAAAATATATATAGTTGTAGCATTTATGACAAAGAATTTGACACGTCTAGTCATGAAATAAGAGATGGAATAAAGGACATATAGCCTTACCTTCTATATAAATAGAATGTAGTTGCAACTTGTACACCATTCCAAACATGTGATCACAAAGCTATTTAGTATTGTGGAGATGTGCAATTATAGTTCATAATGTTTGCAATCTAAAATGGTTTCAATCAGATATAGTTAGTCACAAGGAAAATTTGAAGTTTAGTGTGGCAAACATGCGTAATTGGTAGACAATATGTAAATTAGGAAATATGAAAGTTGTGCAGTTTATAACAAATAATATGTAATGCATATGCAATAGAAGATATCACATAAACAAGATGCAGGTATACCTCATGTAGAGAGTGGGACAAGGCCAATGAATGTACAAATATATATATATATATATATATGCAAACATAGGAACAAATTATGTTCATATTTGCAAAAGAGAAGCCTTAGCATCCCATAGTGATCATTAAAAAGGAAATACACAATAAATAAAACTTAAGAACATGGAGAATAGAAGAGGTGAACTATAATAATAAACAGTTTGTGATGAGGAAGTGGATATTGATACTTGACACAAGCATTCTATGTAACAGTTGGCCTGTCAATTCAAAATTCGAGCTACATTTTTTGGCACTGAATATTGTAGACAAAAATGAGAAGTTGTAAAAGAACTATTGTTTTTAAGTTTTAAAATTCTAAAATTTTGTAGATAGGTATAAAGTACAAACATGACATTCACCTATACCTTTGCACTGCTTTTAATTTTTTTTGCTTGATGTATGTGTTATTTTGTTTGGATGGAACATGTTATATGTCTTGTATCAATATGTTTCACGATATTCTTTTTTCATCATCTGTTTGAAGTTCATGATAACAAAATTTTCTTCATGATATTGTTCTTTTCAGTTCCCCCATAACAAAATGTTCATTATTGTAGTTTGCCTCTCTTATGCTCTATTTTTTAAAGCTCTATTTAATGAGGTTTTTTGTCTATAATATTTAGTAGCAAATTAGTGTTATTCTGATACCTATTATACAATTCTCTATTTGTTTTCAATATTTACCACCAAAGCACATAGCTTGAATCTTATATCAGTGTCTTTCCGATTTTGTTAGCTATGTATAAGTTTAAAGAGATGGGGAAGGTTTTCTTTACATAGAAACATTTAGAATCACATCATATGTATAATTCTTGTGATAATCTAAAGGAAATAGGTATCATCATAAAGAACAAGGTTTAAATAGTTGAATTAGCAAGCTGCAAAGATAACTCTATAACCATGTAGAAATGCAGTCGACAAAATATAATATGTTGTGGATATGTAGCAGCCAATGTATGCTGGTGAAAGGGAAAACCACAAAACTCATGCTCGTTCTCCTCCCTACCATATTGACATCATGAAGCCTCATGGGATCTAGCCAAACTCTTGAGTAGGAAAAGTATGCAAGGCCCATCAAAAATTCAATGGTGCCATATCATATATCACACAATGGTGAAATAGGGGAAATTTTGTTGTTTCCATATATGATTTCTTATATTGCACTATTTTTTTTTGTGTAACAACTTTGAAAAGATGGATATGTTGATAAAAAGCTTCCTATAGATAATTTTTGCCATAAGCTAAAAAGATAACTATAGACATGGAAAAATGCAATTTGTAGAATAGACTATGGTTATTGTGCTCTAATGCATCTAAAATTTCATGCATACACATATATCATATATTGCACAATGAAAATGTTGCAAAAAAAATCTGTGTTCTCATAGATGTTTTCCTTTTTTGCAGTGTTTTTTTTGCTGCAATAACTTTAAGGAAAAGAGAATGCAGATAAAGAATTGGGCAAGATGGGACTTGTCTATAATGTTGATAAGTATAGGGAAAGATGAATATGTGGAAAATCTTGTTTGAAAATAGTACCAATCCTGTGGATGAAATAGCCATATATCATTAAAAGGAAGACATCAAAGGAATATGAAAGGTTTTGCTTCAAAGCATAAATTTCACACAAATAACTTTATAAACATACTTGATTTTGATATGTACTGAAGCCTATCTATCCATTCAGGAAGAAAAAAGTTGGATGTATAAGTTAGTAAAATATAATTTTATAAAGTAAACCTTGGTTATGCTTACAATGACGGTCATCTTCTACACAACAATTATCCCACAAATGGGCTTCATATCTCCTCGTCCATCTATGCTTGCATTCAACCCAACATAATATTACTGCAAAGCAACATTTTATTTGAATATATCAAAATGTCTCTCGCTTGTTAGATGTGTATGGAATAGGGAAAATACATTGCAATACAACTTACAACAACAATAGGAGGCCAAATTTTGTATGTTGTGGAGCACAAAAAACATAGCACACTCCAATCTGTTATCTAACAGAGGTGCATGGTACCATTTTTTAATAATTTTCTATCAAACCAACCTCACAATGGGTCATTTTCACAATAAAACCAAAATAATGTACATCCTCAAACTGAAATATTGAATTTATTACATTTACCTCCCCCCACCCTAGCAGACAACAATAACAAGATGGCTAGGAAATGCGACAAAAATTGCATGGAATTTTAACATATATTAGGAAAAAATACAATGTAGACAAGGATATATATTTCTCAAACGTAATATACAGGAAGAGCAAAACAATGAAATGGTCAAAAGAGAATTCTAGAGGTGAAGATTTTCCAGCTATTTGAACCACATAAAACTAATTGAAAAGGTGGGAAGAACACATAAGAATATGTGCAAGCAAAGAATAAAGGACCAATAAGGAAACTTAGGGTATATAGGCACGAAATATGAAAAATGATACATAGATGTAGAATTTTAAACTTATTATTGAAATGCAACACATTTTTTTTGAGAATGTTTCTACACTATGTGCATACATAGTTTAATATATAGTTGGGATGTCGAAAACATGTTACTGGCTTATAGAAATTTCAGTACATATACATATACATATAGATATACATACACACACATATACATATACATACATATATATACACATATACACATACATACACTTTTTGTCCTTTGTTTATTGTTTACAGTTATCTCTATGCATCTTTGGAATTATACCCATTACCATAGCAGCAATTTCAGTTAAATCTACAAATATTTGACCAATGAATTGCATAACCCATGATTACAATTAAACAAATTTCTATCTCCAAAAATAACACGCTCACTAGGGAAAAACAGTTTCATGTTTATCAATTACATGTCATGAGCTTGATGCATAAAGGCTTCGTGAAATATTTCACACTCTTGACAACCTACTCCTTAATCACATCAATTCTTTCATAAAGCCTCTATGCATCAAGCTCATTCCTCCCATCATGAAATACAAAATAAAAATATCAATTTTTAATGAATTACTTCATAGTGTAATTGAAGACTCAGTTAGAACATTTTTTATCAGAAACAAATAAACAAACTTGATGAAGAGAAGAGTGCAATAACACAATACAAATTTATTTAGATTCTTAGAATAAATGAATAAATCTATTGAAGAAAAAATATATGGTGTTAAACACTAAAACACAAAGTAAGAATTTGTGTACACATGTATCTATGTAATAACAAATATATGGTGTTTATTATTTTAGTTATCTATGTGCATCTTTGTTGTTACACCCATTTACATAGGAGAAATTGTAGATTAAAATAGGAGTGATTTCATATATATGTATATGCACAGGGTTAGTGTGAAAGACTAAACATATTGGAGATAAAATTTGTTTCGTGCTTGTTAAGTATTATTCTTTCCAATATCTCTTTTATCTGTTCAATTTATTTGTTTGAAGTTTCCGCTAGGATTTTTTCTAGCCCAACTATGAATAGGATTTTTTGTGCAATAACTCCTTTAAAATTTCTCTATTTGTCTATTATTGTTGCATTGTGAAATGAGCCAAAACGGTCTTGGTCTATATATATGCATTTATATTTCTGCCTCAAGTGTTGGTCACATTTCTTTTGTCAAGCCCAATTCAAATGAGGAACCTAGTCCTAACAAAGAAATTGTTGTTACACCTTGTTTAGATATTGATAGAGTTTTCAATTAGGAGAGTATTCAAGCGTGCCTAAAGTTCTATATGTATGTCAACAAGGTGTAACAACAAATTCTTCACTTGCACTAGGTTCTTTATTTGAACTGTATTCTTCACTTTGAATGTTGTTTGTAAGTAATTTCACATCACTAATACATTTGACTGCAAAATACGATGAAACTGTCTGACAAAATATGTAAAATTCGATGTTCATCGGGTGCTTGTAAAATTTGATGTGTAATTTCCAATTTTTGAAAGTTTATCCCCGATGTTCGTCAAAATTTCGACGAACCTGGGGTTCGTCGAAATGTCGGCTATCATTTTCGTCGAATTTTCAACAAACATGAATTTAGAACTAAGAACTTGATTTTCTTGGGAAAAATCAGAAAAAATTCAAGAAGATGTCGCTAGGTTGAGGGTAGTCATTGTCTTTTTGAATTCGGGTTGTGATTTATAGTTCAAGTTTGAAAATTATATTTTAAAACAACATCTCATCATTTCATTTTTAGAGGTTAAGGGTTTTGGGAATTTCATGTCCAGTTTTGTTGTGGAATCACCATAAGATCACAACCGAGGAACAGTTCTTGTGATTGTAATTATGTGATCCATAACTCTATTGGTCATGGCACAGTTGTGCTATAAAAATACAGGATGCATTCATGTGTGACCCAAGTTTAATGTGGCTATGTTGTGATAGAAATGGAGCACTCATATAATGTAGTTAATTCGGTTGTATAATGTAGGTGTCAATCATCATTGGGTGCATTCAGGTTGTCTCAAGTTTAATAGGTTAGGATGTAATTATAGCATGATCGAAGAGTGATTACCTCTTGCTGCAATAAAGAGCCTATAACTCTTGTTGATATGCATAGTGGTTGTGTTATATCAATTATGTAGTGCATTCAAGCACAACCCATGTTTAATGGGCTATTCTAGAGAGTGATCAAGATTTTCTAAACCTTATGAATGTTACTTGACATATATTTGCATAATCTCAAATTTTTCAGAGGCTTTTGAAGTATCAATGTATCCTATATAGGGTTTAGAATGATTTATTTTAATTAAAAAAATAAATAAATGATATATTTCCTATAATTAGATAATGTGGAGATCTCCTAAATTTTCCCCAACACACTATCCTCTTTGGCACTATATTCATTACTCCGCTACTAGGTTTTTGCATGTGACATCTTTAATATCTTCATGTCATGGCTTTTAAATATCCAGTCTTTGCTTTAATCCTTTTCATGGTAACCCTTGAGTTCCATAATCCACCTTCAATCTCTCTAAGAACGTTGTCTTAAGCTAAAAGAGTATGCATATAAAGCAAGTTTTAAAATCATGATTCATGATGATTGACCATTAAGGTCACCACTTTCATCATGAAGATACAATGAGATTTTTGTCTTCAAACTCAAGGCATTATGGAAGATAACATTGCAATTGTTTGTTGTGTAAGATTCGATTTTCTTGCACATTTACTGCTTTCTAACTTCCTTTAAGACTAGGTATTGCACCCTCAGCTACAATCTCAAACAACTCACTCACTATCACTTGAAGATTCCTTTCATGAGCATCCTTCTATAAAATCAAACTATGCCCTATAGACTGCCTACTTACTACAGGGGACTCATTGTTTCATGGTATTGTAGTTCTTAAGATCCTTCAACCTTATTGACACTACTTCACAGTCCACAAGGTATTATTCACTATTCTCCCATCTTTGATGAGTCTCAAAACACTACTCAAACATGCAATCCACTACCTCCATTATACATTAATGGCTAAGAAGAAACATTGAACCTATGATTACCACTATTACTTCATTTGAAAATCATTCCCATTGCATTTTCCTTGTCTAACACTACCAAAAGCATTTGAAAAACCCTTAAGGTCAGCAAGGGGGTAAAGAAACTCACTGTTAAAATCTCTACTTTACTATGCAAGGTTTGAACTTTATTATCTTGTCACTGCTTAGCCTATTTTTGACTGTCACATCTCAAGTGACTATCATTCTTCTTACTAGTAGATTGCATTTACAAATGTCAGTAAGCTACATAGTGTGCTTGTTATTGGCTACAATCTTTAGATTGCAAGATTTTGTTATTACCTACAATGTCTCAATCTTTCTGGTATTGTAACCTCACTAATCCGCTATAGTTATTGTTTATGTTTCTACGGAGGCCTAGGGTTTGTACCCTAATCATGCTCTTACCAATGCTTCTGTTGTTTTTTATTAGGGCTCTCTCAATGTTGAGGGCCCTAGGGATAAACTCATCATAAGAAGTGACACATTGCATCTTTAACTAAAAGGATAAATCCGTATTGACATTAGCAATGATGATTCGACTTGTTGCTCCTTAGAATGGGTCACTTGCTCTTACTAGCTCGCTACCTCCATTGTTGTAGGAATTTTATGATCAAGTTCAATATTATAATTTTAGGAGTCTTAACGGTTGGAAATCATAGTAAAATAAGAATTTAATAAGTTTTGGAATTAGCATTGTAAAGTATTTTTTTGGGTCATTAACTTTAGACTATCTTCTCTTTTGCAGGGGTGGTTGCATGCCCAAATTTTTTTGTTGTAAAATATCATAATTATTAGATTATGTTACCTGTCTATGAATAAAAATTATTGGAGTGTGAGTTTGATATTTTTTGAAGATCTAAATAGTCATGCTTGGTAAAGAAAAATCATGTCAGATAATATTAGTCCAGAACAAAATGAAGAGACACTTGATAGATTGTAGGCTAGATTGAAAAGAAAGGGTGATGGGAAATGTTATTGTCCTTGCAATAATTGCAAGGGCTTAAAGACGAGACAATTTTTAATCACAACAGCTGAGAAACATTGTAGGCATCATGGCCACGTTGAAGGGGGGCATGATTATCGTCCATTGGTAAGTTGTTCATTATATGTGTTTATATTGATTGAATTTGTAAATGTTTATATTGTTTTAACATTTTATATATATATATATAATCACTTGATCATGATCATGGTTTATTTGTGTCTATCATTATTATAAAGGTGAGGCACCCTAGGGGAAATGATATGGATATCACGGGAGAATGTGGTTTTGCAAGTGGATGAACATGGAGCTATGAATATCGAAGATGAAGTTAATGATCCTATGGAAGAAGATGATCATGCACAGAAAACAGATTGAGATGATGGTATCAATACATTGATCCATGCCACATTTAGTGGCAGAGCTGATCATGATGATCAAGATGACTTTAATGATGTTCATGATTTACAGCCTTGACAAGGCATACGAGCCCCTTTATGAAGGCTCTGAAACAACTCTTCTCTCTGCTGTATTGTTGTTGTTGAACTTGAAGGTTATGAATGGTTTATCAAACATAGCAATCTCACGGATGTTAAGGTATGTCATATATGTCATCTTTTATTATCTATTTTAATTGTTGTTAGTTCATCACTAGTAAATAAAGGAATAAATATGTACCATTAATATTCTTTATATGAATAAATTATTTTTTTGTTGTAGATTGATTGGTGAATTTTTATTACCACCATCAAATATTTTACCTCGCTCATATCAAGATTTATGTGCCATTATGAAAGATATCAAAATGGAGTATCAAACAATAGATGCATGTCCAAATGATCATATTATATATCATAAACAATAGGAATTTGCAACAGAATGCCCAGAATGTCATATCAGTAGATATCAAACAGATCAACTAACAAAAAAGGTTCCTTGCAAGGTTCTTCATTATATTCCCATTATTCCACATATGTAAGGATTATTTAGGTGCAAAAGCTTAGCACAATTGATGGATTACCATGCACAGAATAGAAGTGAAGATGACATTCTTTGAATTCCTGTAGATGGTTCTGCATTTAGGGACATGGAGGAAAAATGGCCACACTTTAAAGAAGAACCTCGTAATCTCAGGCTCTCATTGGGAGCGGACGGTTTCAATCCATTTGAAGAGCTGAGATCTATTTACTCAGTGTGGCCTGTTTTTGTTATCAACAATAACATTCCTCCATGGTTGTCAATAAAGAGGGAGCACATAATGTTAGCAATGATTGTTCCAAGTATTTGTTTACATCAATTTTCTTTAACGTAGTAGCATCTTATTTGTCTTATTTGTTGCATAATGACATATTTTTTTCATTCAATAGTCATGTACATTAATTTATATATATTGCAGTAAAATGGTTATAATAATTATGTAATGTTTATGTTCATTCAACTAAATAAGTACCAAGTTAAAGATATTAATGTATATATCGAGCCTCTTATCAACGAGTTACTAAAGTTATGGAATGGTGTCACTATGTATGACATCTCTAGACCACTAGGACAAAGACAATTTCAATTCCATGCAATGCTTGTATGGACAATTCATGATGCCCCAGGGATAACACATTTTTGTGGTATGTTATAACGTTCGATTGCACTTTAACAATATTTAATTTGATGAAGTAGATATCATGAATGTTTTAAAATAATCTATTCATTATATATAATTATAAAAATTGACATATTTAATCCAATTATATATCATTTTGCAGGTCTTCAAACAAAGGGAAAATTTACATGTTCAATTTGTGGTCCAAAGATGAAATCTCGTCATTCAACAAGTTTAGGAAAGCAGGTGTTTGATGAGTATAGGCACTTCCTCCATAGAAATCATAAGTATCGAACTACTAAAAAACATCTTTTCAATGGGAAAGAGGAGACTACATCAAAACCACGAAGAATGTCACCTCACCTATGGAAGTTGGAATATAATAGAATTAATTGTCAAGGTTATACATCGGATCAAATTGTTTATCTATCATATATGAGATGTTTTGAATTTATATTTTTATATTGTGTTGTGTTTACTCATGTTGTAATTGACAATGATTGTCATTGTTAATCTGTTTAACTTATATGCTTCATGAAGGTCGTCAAGGCATTAATGGTCGACTTCCACAGGGACTAAAAAGTTATCCTTGACAATTTAGTAGGTTGCCCTACTGTGATTAGCTACAAATTATGCATTTTTTTGATACAATGCATATCGGAAAGAATATAACAGAAACGCTATGGAAAATATTGGATGGAAAGCATGACAAAGAAAAAATTGTCAAAATTTGTAATGACATACAGGAAGCCAATCATGCAAAAAATGTCATTCAATTAAATAGTGATGGAGACCAAATTAATATAAGTGCCCTTCCTTGGTTATTAACGAAGTAGCAAAGCAATGCTATAAAAGTCATACAAAAATTTTGATTTCCCATAGGATTTTTGCACATAAACAATATAATAACAAAAGAAAGTGAATTTGGGATCAGGGATGAAAACACATGATTGGCATACCTTCATTAGGTAATTATTCTAGCATATTATATACACTTGTATAATGCATGTACTTTTCAGTGTATTGTGTTTACTACTTT
The DNA here is from genome assembly GCA_007258455.2 of Sequoia sempervirens. NCBI lineage: Eukaryota > Viridiplantae > Streptophyta > Pinopsida > Cupressales > Cupressaceae > Sequoia > Sequoia sempervirens. The sequence continues at coordinate 26,510 of VDFB02381901.1, read as the reverse complement.
TGAAAAATAATGAAAAGATCATTTTATAATTGTTGCAGTACGTTCTACCTCTATCTCTCCCAGACAACTTTGACAACAATGTCAAGCAAGTTATATATGATCTTGGAAAATACATGAGGTAAGTAGCAAGATTTGTTCAATTCATTGTATACATCTTATAATTGCCATTTGTTTTACTTGTTATGTAATATACTGTATATTTTTGTTAAATATCGTTAATATATTTGCGCTTTGAATCACTTGTAGATGGCTATCATCTAAAGAAATTTATAAAGAAGATATAAATTATTGGAAGAAAAATTCCTTGTCTAATGTGTGAAATGCAAAGTGTCTACCTTCAACATTTTTCATGCACAAGAACACTACCTCCTACACCAAGTTGGGGAGATTGGTGTGTGGACTGTACACATAAGTCAATAATGGATGGTTGAGAGAGCACTTGATTTTTGAAGGCTTTGGTTAGATAAAGAGCACATCCTGAGGGTTCTATGGTGGAGGGATATATGGTATACCAGACCATGGTGTACATTAGTGAATATCTTCCTAAGTTTGCAGCAAAGATCCATGTAGATCGCATTTGGGATCCCAACTCTATTAACAAATTTGAAGGGGAGTACCTGATGGGGAAAGGTAGATTGAGGAAAGTGAGAGGTAATTATAAGATGGTCATGGAGATTAATTGGAATACATTTTACATATGGTTTTTATGTATAATGTACTTATTTAATTTTTAATCTTCAATATACATCAATTATAAATTAAGATCGTATACTGTGGTATTTAACTAATTATACGTCGTTTGTGAATTTCAATTTATTTTGGTACAGTTGGTCGAGAGTGGGATGCACTACATTTGTATGTCGCCAAACAATCTTGATTGGATGACGGTATGGATTGACGATGTCAACAATCTGGTCGCGCATTAACATGGGAAGGTGTGGCTTCATTGGTTAAAGAAGCTCATCGTAATGGAGATTCCAATGTTACACAAAGGGAAATTGATTTAGCATATGGTTTAAGAGATAAACAGGTACGTATAAATATATTAATCACCCATATTATTTAATTATTTTGAAGTATATTGATGTATATATATCTTGAGATTGTTTTCTTTGCATACATTTGGTCAATAATAAATATGTTTATCAACTGACGATATTGCAATAATTTTTACATGTTTGACATATTGAAGGTGAAACACCACAAGGCTATGTGGTGCAATGGTTGTAAATTTCAAATCAAAATGTTGGATGACATGAAGAAAACTTGTGATTTATAACTCAGTTTTTTAGGTGACTAATGTTTCATCTAGAAGCGACATACATCCAGAAGTCTCAGAAAATTGATACTATGGGATTTTGGATGATATACTTGAGTGTGACTTTAAGTCCTTCAGATTAATTTTGTTCGTTGTCCTATGGTATAGGCTACGATTGAATGAAAATGATCCGAGAGAACTGTTATTGAACATGATAATGGATTTACCATGGTTAATACAAGGTTGATCGAGCGAGCTAGAAATGAGCCCTATGTTCTTCCAAGCCAATGTGAGCAGGTATTTTACTCAGAGGTTCCAGGTAAACCGGGTTGGTCATTTGTTGTTAGACATGATCCAAGAGGAAGGCTAGTAAAGTATAATGTGGTGGAAGAAGAAGATACGAAGAACTAGAAGATGATGTAGATGATGATCAGGATCAACGGTTAGTTGATGATGTCCCTGACGAAGATGTTGAAGAGGAGGAACTAGATGATGATGATGTAGGAGTTAATGTTCATGAAGATGACATCCATGTGGATGATGACATTATCGAAACTGATATCGATGACGATGATGATGATATGACCAATCCTTACAATGTCGAATTTGGATCGGATGATACAAACAAAGAGTTAGATGAAGAAGAAGATCAATGACATTGAAATGTATAAGTTATGCAATTATATTATCTATTTGATATTAATTTCTGATAGAATTATATTTGACTTATGTGGTTACATAATTAATTCATGATGTTTTTAATTTTTATGCCATTACATTATTAATTTAATGATGTACTTTTTAATGTTTGAAAGGTCAAAAAATTAAAACATTTCAATAGTGATGTTAACAACCTTGAAATTAGTGTGTTTTATGTTTCATGTGATCATAAAAGATTAAAAAGTCAGTTGTAGAGGTGGTTGTTTAGTGGTTGACGTGTATATTGGTTCTTTTTACAATGTAACCAGGTTTGTCTTCTAATATACCTATGGAATTGCCAATTCCAATCGAAGGCAGCTCAGAGGACTTGGACCAACTGACGAGGACTTTAAAAGCCTCGTGTTAGCTCTTAAAAATGTAGATAAGAATACCTCAAGAGGTTTTCAATCTCTTGGAATGTTTTAGGGTAATAGACAAAGCCAAATGGTTTAAGCTTTCTACTCTTTAGGTGCTACTAGACCTAGGCAGGTGTACGTATGTGAATTGGGCAGACTTGACTTTTGATCTTCTCTCTTGCAGTGATTTGTTCACGATGGCAGATGGAAGTGGACAAATGAAATCAAATTTAGAATAGATCATATAGAAATATTCAAAACTAAATCCTAATATGCTCAGTTAATAGATGTAAAGAAAAATGAATGAATCTTAATGATGAAAATGCAGAGACTAGTGCCTTATTGGGTATGCGGAGTCAAGAGAAATATGAAACAAGTACTTCATTCTGGCATACTTTCAAGTTGTTTAGCATTTGATTTAGTTTATAACTTGTATAAACATGCAAGGTTATGATTATTGAGTTCTTCTTAGTGATCCAATTAACATTCTCTAATTACTACGATCAATTTAAAGGGTTTAATCTTTACTGGAAAGAACCAATCAATTGACCATACAGATGCAGCAAATGTGCACTGACAAACTGAATGTAAACTTGTTATACCAATTTAAATAACCAGAAAACACCATATTGGAGACAACTTTAATAATACTTTCAACAAACACCATAAACAACTGATACCAAAAACAACTGCACCATATTATTAGATTTCAATTGATATCTCCATGATTCGAAACATGCAACTTAGTCTCATATTGGCAAAACATTGTATTACACTCTATATTTTCTATCCTCTAACCTATTCTACTTATCGCTCCTTCATTTCATTTTCAAAACGGATATTTATACATTGAGAATACGAAAGGATGCGTCCTTTCAGAAATTGAAATGTCACATGTTTACAAAACAAAAGATTAGAGGATAATTAAGATCTATTAAGCCACAAGTGAGTTTTAGCAAGATGATCCAAATAATTCTGGCACTCGTATGTAACCACATCTCCAACCGCATTCTGGATCGTGATTTCCATCTTTATCATCTTCTCATTCTGCTCGCTCACTTCTTCTAATGTTGTATTCTCTACAGAAGCTATCCTCATGACTTCATTTAACAATGATTCACTTTCACTCTTCCATCTGGCAGCTTCTTTCAGTTCCCCTTTGTCTTTAGAGAATGCAATCAATGTTTTCTTGGCATCATTTATCAAACCCTATTCGTCCCCTTGCAACTCATTGTAGAAGTTTCGATGTTGATTTATAATATGATTTGCAGCTTCAATTGCTGCACTGTTAAAAGCATCTCTTTGATCTATCTCATGAAACTTCTCCATAATACGTCCATCCATCCTTTCATGCTCCTTTAATGCAGCAAGAGTATGTGAATGTTTTCCCTAAAGTTTATTCAACCAAGGTGTTAAATTATCCTGCCTTTTCTTGATTATTGCAACAATTGCATCATGCTTTCCTTGGGAATAAGCACTTGATCCAACCCAATGATCCTTTTCCTGAGAGATTTTCCTTGAGTGAGCATCATGGGTGTCTTCATTGTAACACTAACTAATTCCGTTATTCTATCATTTTCTCTCAACATTCTTTCATTATTTGCTTTGTACATCTCCCTTTCCTTTATCAACATCTGAATTTGGGCCTTGTTCAGCTTTGCAATATTCACTCCAATTTCTGCAGTAGCCACAGGATTAGCTTCCCCAACCTTTAGGTTCATGACATGGCCAAATGCCTTTTCAGTGTCAATGACCATTGATTTCCTATGGGGTGGGTATAAGGCCCAGATGATCAATGACCCTTCATCAGTATTGTGTTTTGATCCAGCATACACCTCTATTACACTTTCTTTGTCAAGCTTATGTGTAGCATTGCTGTCCCTCAAGAAACTATCAAAAAAAAGGGCTGAATTGAGATCTAGCCCGGGAAAGATCATGACACTAGCATCTTGCAACATTTTCCTCCCCTTTTCAGGGGTCATATTTTTCATTTCATTATCCACACATTTCCTCAATTTGTTCAACAATTGTTCTTCATTTCCTGTAGTGACATCATCAACCTTTTCTCTTATTTCCTTCCCCTTCTGTTTATACAAAAATGCTTTGAATTTTGGGGAGTTTATGAACTCATCATCTAAAACAAATGATCTATACTCAATATGCCTTGCATCTGCATCACCACTCTCAACACTCAGCTCTCTAGTTGGGCAAACATACTGCTGAGTTCTCAATCTGGATACCTTTTCTGGTTGGCTTTGTGGCACATTATCTTATAGTGTCTCTTCCCCTAAAGACAATTGTTCTGCATCATGTAGCCCTTGGTTATATCTTTCAACCACCATCTTAGCTTCATCTTCCTCTAGATCATTCCGAATCATATCATTAAAGGGATAGGGCACATGCTGATACTTTCCAAAGTGTATCTTCTCTTTGGCAAAATTGATATATCCTTCTAGGTCAAAGCTCTTCCTTGGTGATCCTCTCTTCATGTTGTACTAAAGCAGTTTGTAAAGGATCAAATTGTATCCTTCCTTGGCCAACACAGTGAAATCACCAAAGCACAATGAGCTAGGCATAAAAGCCTGCTTCCCAAAAGAACTGAAATTCATTACACTGCAATAATCCATCTGCCTGACAATCTCCAGATATGCAATCCTATTTGGAACTATCTTTGGCAGAATGAAAGGGGCCTCTTCAAACCCATAGACTCTGATCATTGTAGCTCCCTCCAAACAATACCAATCTCCCCAGTTATGATCAATTGGCCCATTGAAATATTTTGGCCGAAGAAATCTCTTAATCTCATTTGATAATGAATAATTACAGGGATATTTATACAATCTGTATAATGTTTTCACAAAATATTCTTCAAAATGAATGAAACTAGCATTAACAAACCTGCTATCCGAAATAGTAGTCCACAATTGAATAGGTAATGCTTCACCATCTTTACCAAGTTGAGAAATTCTCATTTCTGGAGGCCATACTCCCAACTCCTATCCAAAATATAGTACCAGGTGCATCAACAATGAATAATGCCTGAGATAAAAAGTAGATGATCCACCTTTTATAGCCATCAGTCCTAAATCAAGCCCCCTAGAAATGTATGAGGCATAGTCAAATGGCCGAGAATTACGATACTGGGTATCTACTGTGATAATCATGGGCACAATTGACATATACTTTGGGGCATCCATTCCCAATACCTGACACACTGAAAAATAGGTGTATTTCATATAGGGTTCAAACAATTCCACATGATAAGGGGGGCCCTCACTATCCTACAGAGGATCTGGCTTGCTGCATTGTTTAACTTTGTGAATTGGCAACCTCCAACCCTTATAGATTGTATCCATTCTCGAGAATTCCTTCTCCAATTCCTTGTGTATGATCTCCTCATTGCAAAACCCTTCTAAATTGAAAACTTGCCCAATTGCCTCTTTTGACAAATATATTTGTGGCTTTCCAGATGGGTCACATATAGCTTTATGCTTCGGGTCATAGTTATCAGCCAACAATTTTACTAGTTCAACATTCACAAACACATTAGGGCACACCAGTTTTCCCAAATTCAGCTTCCATGGGTTGCAAACTGGTTGAAAATGACTTCTTCTATGATAATGGAAATTGAACAATTCGTACCCCCTTATGGTAGTCCAGACGTCTCCTATGAATTTGCATTTTTCATCTAGTTTATCAATCTCTGCCCTAAGTTGTGCAGACCTTCTGGCTCTAGGCCCTAAACTAGGCAACTGATTAATGAGATCCTGGTTTAATCTTCGTTCAGTGCCCTCATGTTCTATATCAATTTTCAGTTTCTTCCCTTTCGATTGACTACTTTCACCCTGTTTTCTACTTTTGACTTTTCCAGAACCAGGGGACTCCATTCTTCATGATTTTAGAAGTTAAAATTTAGAAGGCTAAGATGCAGTCACTTACAGTGTATTTCTCGAGCTCCTCAGGCTGGAAGATGTCTTGGTTCCTGTTCACACTACTGACTCTTCTGCAATCAATTCAACACAAATGTGTTTGATTACACTTACCCTATTATATCCCATCGCGCCATTAATATGTCAGCTGAAGCACGAATGAAGAGTTATTTAAAACTTGCACTGTCGCATCAAATGTCTTGTCGGTGAGAGATTTTCAAATCTGGGGCGAAATATTTTTTGCAATGTTCATTAGATCTTTCGCCGAAACATCCTGTAGTCATATCGAAGGCCAATGTCTCATCGATAATCATCCTTTAGTTCTTTGTGTTTCCTTCTGACCTTTAGAGTTGGGGAGAAGTCTCACAGACAATACTTTGTCTCGCCGAAATGTATTCTTTTGCCTCATGTGGGTCACTGTAACATTTTGTTGTCGGGGAGACATCCCATAGATATCCTATGTCTCACCAAAAAATCTCCTTAAGTTTACTTCTTGTCGTCGTGACAATATCATTCTCTTACCGATGAAAACAATCTTACCGATGAAATAAATTTCATCAGCAAGACTTACGAATCTTCGAAAAGACTCATACCGATGCCAAATGTCTCGCTGAACCCGTTCCTCCAAATTACTTTATTTGGTGAGACTCTCCCTGAAGTATTCTTTCGGTGTAACCTTCAATTTTTGGTGGAACTCATGCCGAAGACTTATTCTCTCACCGATGCAATTCTCTATTGGTGTGACATTTGAGTCGACAAGACTACATAGCTTCTTCTCGATAGCTTTTTGATGAAACCCCCCTTGTGCCTTATTGGAAAGACCCAACGCCTTCGGTAAGACATCATTCCGATAACCTTTTGTTTGACCAATACATCATTCCCCACACTGGTCAGTGAGACATACATGAGTTTGTTATGACTCATCCCGATAACAATTCTCTTGTTGATATGACTTTCCTGTCGCCGAAACAATAGATGTGTCCCATTGATAATTTGTAACAAGCATACATTAGTGAAAAATATAGGTCGGGGAGACCTTCACCCTGTCTTGCCGATATGGGTAATAAAATGAAATATCAAAGACTAGATGGATTCAAATGAATCATATGACAAAATAAAAGCAAGATGCCATAAGGAGGGAAATTTATGCTTATGATGAGGACTCAATTTGGAAACTCATGAATGCAATTGACTGTGAAAAATTCAAAATTTTACTTTTCTAACACCTCATACACTTTGGGCTCTGCAAGACCTGGGAGGGTGATCCCTTAATGTGTTTACAACCTCTGCACCATTATTATAAACAACATTAACAATAGCAGATGATCTCACTTAATAGCTCAACACGATAAGATAATATCAACTAGAATTGGCTGTTCATAGACAATATCAACTATCTAGAGCGTGAGATAACTAAACACAATCCATTGTATAAGATAGTCAATGATTTGCAATTTGTAGCAAGCTCTAGGCAAAGAAAAACAAATCTTGAACTACACAAATAATTACAACTTAGATCGCCATATATCCATTGGAGTTAAATTCATAAGCATCTAGAGGTTTATAACAGATTTAATACATCACATATAAGATCCCTAACAATATTGCATTACAATTTCATTAGTGTGCATTCTAACCCAGGACTACTTATCAAATCCTTATACAACACATATCCGCCTATAATCCCATTCAAGCATTTTGATTAATTCCTTGAATTAAAGCTAAAATAGAATCATACACACCACAACAGTGAGATGGATAAAACAACCCTTAGTTATTTCATTGAAAGTTCAGATATGCATGTACAATGGAGAGACATGAGCTCAAATTTTTATTTCAACTCAAATACTAGTACTGTTATACAACATTAAATCTCTATGAACTCAAAACTTGTTATATAATTACTCAAAACCTAAATTGCATTTCTCTAAAACCATCGGACTTTACAATTCACTTTGCAACTTCACCTAAACTCGACAAAAATCATCTAACTTGCTAACTCATACTTCTGGCCTTGAAATCCTTCTTATAGAAAATGAAGGAGCAAAAAAGCATCAGGCCAGAAAGTACACTTGACACCAGTCAATTGGAGCACCTAGTGATATTCCAAAATTTGCTACAACAGCCACCACCTTGAAAAATATTCTTATTCAAAAATCGTTACAACAACAATCATCTTGGAGCATATTCTCGTTCATCATGTCGGCGTAGGAAGGTTGATGCAATAACAAAAAACCACGCGAAACCCACACCAAGAAAGTCATCCATACAAAATTGGAAACGCTGTAACCACAACATCTAATTTGTCACCTATCAGTAGCCCACTCTTTTTACTCATCATCATTCAAATACTTAGCCACCCACCTCTGGTATTCTTTGTCAGTTGGCCAGTCAAAATTAATCACCTCTTTTACCTTTGTACTATAAGGCAAATACTTTACCGCTACCTGATTAGCATCTCTTTCAAAAGATTCCAAAAATGAGCCGGTACCAATAATCTTATCCATAAATTTACCAACAAATCATCATCTGAGTCATCACAAATTATTTTAATTTGATTATTGATGACTTCACTTGCTTGATCCTGCCATTGTTGGAGTGTTCTGATTCCCCCCTGCTCATCAGTTATATCAAGTAACAGTGTGTTACCCCAATCATTGAAGTTCTTTACCAATTCCCGAATCTTCCTTCTTAGATCATCTGGTAAGGTCTAAAAACCTTGCAATGATTTAATTAATATATAAGTAGGCTTCAATGATTGGGGCCTGTTATTTACATCAAACCTTAAGGCTTTATTCATAACATCTAGATTATTTTCCTTAGGGATCCAATTTTGAATTATTGGAATCACTATCCCCTGATCCCTATCAATATTATTTATTGCTTCAAATAGCAAAGAATACAAAGAATGTATAGAGGGTAGTTTATTATCCACCTTTTCATTTAAATGCTTCAAAACAAGAGTAACAATTTCTTTTTTTTTTAAAGAAAACCCTCCTCTTTTACCCTTAGTGATGTCTGTAATTGATCAATTTTTTCCATGAGCCGCCTCTTTGTTGGATCAATAAAGCACTCTGTTTCTTCATCAACTTGTTCTAGAGGAGGGGTAAGAGTAGGATTTTGAATGGGAGACCCTAGTGTAGAAACATTTGGAGAAGCAGGAGGCATTGACCCTGCTGTGGGAGGTGATGTGTTGGTTCTTGGAGCATTGGATGTTTCCCCAGTATGTCTATACTTGAACCTTTCTACTTTAGTTTGCAGCTCAACATTCTTCTATTGCATTTTACTATATTCTTCAATTAAAATGTTATACTTCTCCATTAGGCTCTTTCTTTCAGCCTCCTCCCTTTCAGCAGTCTTTTGGGCCAACTTGGCCACATTTCAGTTAAACTAGTGGCTTCTGTTGTTTAGTCTCTGAAGCCCTCTTTATTATTAATCCTCCTTTGAAATTTGGATTAATATCAGCAATGTTTGGCTTTCTTCCTTGTGGAGCCAATGCCCAAATTGCCAAGGTCTCATATTCTTCACTGAAGGCAGAGTTTTGTAATGCTGCCTTAGCTTCTTCTTCCAAATCCTGAAAAGGATTCTTGGACTTCATAATGGCATTGAAAGCCACTGCATTTGCGATGTCCCATTCAGGAAAAATCAAAACATCGGCCTGATTCACTAGTTGTCTTCCTTCTTCAGGAGTGAGGTTTTTGAACTTTTCCATTAGTTCAACTTTCACTTCTTCATCATTCTCCTGATCTGACCTGTCAGACCTTAGTTATCTTCTCTCCTTGCATTTATTTTGATATTCCTCAAATTTTATCCTCCATGCCAATTGCAAGAATAGAAGAGTCTTTACAAATACATTGTCATCTAAGAACTCCTTGCAAGCCTCCATTCTTGCATCTTGCACACTCTTACGCTTCATACCCAAATCGGATAGAACGAATTCAATTGAATTAGGAGGGGACGACATACCAACCTGCATGTTTTGATCAGTAACAATAATTTCATCTATGAGATCCTCAGGTAGGTGATCAGTTCTTTGCCTCTTAGGGCTTGGCTCAGGTGGTGGTGATGGGGGACTGCGCTCTGGTGAAGATTTTAATTCAATGATTTTGATAGCCCCAAGTACTTTGAATTTTTATATTGGTCATGAAGGCGCCTTCATTATTTTCTTCCCTTTTCTATCTACTTCTTCCTCATCACTGCCAGTATCCCTTTTCCTCCTATAGATGGGCCACCTTTCTGTAGGCTATCATATTGACCTTGTTTCAATTGGCATATCACTTTGTCCTTGCATATCTAGACTTAGCCTTAAATTTATCTTTTTGGTTTTCAAGGTGTCCATTATTTCCTTGAAATTCTTCATTAAAAAATCAATTCTCTTGTGGTATGGAGTGAATTCCATCAATGGATCATACGTCGGATCCATTTCATCACTACTGGATTTGACACCATTTTCTAATGGGCGTTCGTCGTTCGTTCGACAAATTTTTGTTAGAAGAGCGATGCAATGGGGAAAATATTTCCGTCGCTATTTTTTCGTCGCAAGGCCGGCGACAAATTAAACTTCAAAATAATGGCGAAGAATTTTTGATCGATAGCATTGTGAAATACCTCAAGATTTCGTCAGAATATCGACGAAAACTTTGTTTATCCACTGACGAATTACACCAGAAGTTCATCACCAGTTTGACAAAATGGGAAAGTAGTAGCGTCAAAACAACAGAAGACGTTCGTCGAAATTGCGACGAAATACTGATGTAGTAGCATCAAAATAACACCAAAATTTTTTCGAATGTGTGATGAAATAGGCAAGTAGTAGTGTCGAAACAACACCAAGAGTTCGTCAACTTTGTGACAAAATTAGCAAGGAGTAGCGTCAGAAGAACACCAAAAGTTCATCGAAAGTGTGACGAAATGGGTAGGGAGTAGCGTGGTAGCAATGCCAAAATATCGTCGGAAGGGTGACGAAATGGGTAGGGAGTTACGATGAAATCGTCATTGCAGCTATAGCAACTTTGTCAAGCCTTTCTGTTGATTCGTCGGTGGTTGTCGTCGAAATTGAGAAGAAGAAGCAATTTTTTTTTTAAAAAAAAAATATTCGTGGAAATGTAACATTGTAGAAGGGCGACGAAATGGGCAGGGAGTTACAACGAAATCGTCATCGCAGCTATAGCAACTTCATCGAGCCTTTCTGTTGATTCATCAGTGGTTGTCGTCAAAATTGCGATGAAGAAGCAAAATTTAAAAAAAAAAAAAATTCGTGGAAATGTACCATTGCGGAGACTGACGACTGATCATACATACAGACTGCATATTGGTTTGATGCTTGAAACGATGCATTTCTTATATTGAAAAGTGCATTACCTTATTGAGCTTCTCTTTGTTTTGAGTATAGTTTAATATTCTCTACTTAACAAGGCCAACCACGTGACGGTGGAAGCTCATTTGGGCCCCCCCCCCTCACATCACTCTCAATTCCCCATACCCAATCATATAACATTAATCATTGATTCATCCATTAATAACATATAACATTCATTGATTCATCCATTAATAACATATATCATTCATTCATTAACATATAACATTCATTAATTAACATATTCACATTCATTCATTAACATATAATATTCATTCTTTCAATTTTTACATATTATCAAAAATATGGTTGTCATGATATGATTACAATCACTTTTTTTTCATTTCTTTTTCAAAGCTATATAAAGCTGAAGTGGAGTATCATTTTCTAAATAAATATCTGTCCCCCCTTTAGTTGTTCTGCCCTTTGCTTGTGATCTTAATGTAAGCGTAGTTGTCTGCTCATGACATGGACGCCGCTTCAAGGGGGATTTGCTGCAATAAGAAAGAAATGTTAAATTGATATGTTTTATTATTATTGTTACAAGTATTTGATTAATTAAAAGAACATTAGAGTGGTTCTCTTTACCTGATAGGTCCACATCATGTTCCTGAACTTTTGTTATAGACTCATGCTCAACATGTTGAACACCCTCTAAATCCTGATCTACAATTGAAACACGAAAGGTTACATTAATTAATACACCAATTGAAATTAAATATGTTTAATAGAACATGAGGGCGGTCTTCTTTACTTGATGGGGCCACATCATGTTCATGATCTTCTCTAGCCTGATCATGCTCAACACGTTGATCACGGTCTACATGCTCTAAAGTTGAAACACAAAAAGTTACATTAATTAATACACCAATTGCAATTAAATATGTTTAAAAGAACTTTAGAGTAGTCCTCTTTACCTGATGGGGCCACATCATATTCCTGATCTTCTCTAGCCTGATCATGCTCAACATGTTGATCATGCTCTACATGCTCTAAAGTACCGGGATGCACACCATGACCTTGATCTGCACGTTTTGCTCCACCCTCACCAGGCTGCATTCCAATGTCATGTGTAGTATATATTATCATTACTTGAATGTTTAAAACAAATAGGCATGTAATTACTTTATGGTGGAAATTAATATTGAATAGATTGCACAAGTATTTAATTTTAAATAAACTTTATTAAGTCTATTTACCTGCATGTCGGATGCAATGGAAGATTGTGTTTGCCTAGTCAAGACTCTTAGGCGTTCAACCACGGCTCCATAGCCTTGCTGGAAGGCAATCTTCAGGTCCTCTTTTGTGGAACTTTGTTGAATTCAGAGCCGTACATTTTTGCAGAAGATCATGAATTTCGCTTCTGTGGTGTGATAAAACCAAAATTGTTTTCAATTTATTATAATTTGGATGCAATATTTCATTTATTGATACTTACAATTCATGCGGCTAATTTCATATAGCCACCAGAGCCAAGTTTGTGTTGCCCGTGCTTTTCTAGTCTTGCCTTTTTTTCCTTCGATGTGTCGGGAAGCCTATGAAAAGTTTGAAATACGTTAGATTATGTAAAAAGAAAGAGTAATCAGTATATAATTACATTGTTGATAGTATCACACATAGCATACTACTTTTAAAAAAGAATTTAATGGCATTTCCAAAGCATACAGATATTGAGAGCATATAAAATACAGAGTTCAATCCATGAATTATAGAAAATAGATATTTGTTGCTTATATTCATATCACTGATTACATTGCACAAAACATACTACAACTACATAAATATTAGATGGTGACAGTTGTCTATGCTACCACATTTTTCATACATGTCTACCAAAGCATTTTATCAAACAGTTCACTGCCTTGCTGCTATGGCTAAAGCCTAAAATAGGTGCTTTCAAACGACTATGGATGCTTGGAAAAAATCTATCAAAAGCATAATGGCTAAGCAATAGCATAGACAAAGGCGGTGGTACATTTCCAAAATGCCTCAAAAATAATAATAGTCTCATGGTGATGGAATGCCATGACAATCCATAGAAATTGCTTGTCATGGCATTAGTTGTAGCATTCCATCTTAATGAGACCACATTTTTTTTTTTGAAGCATTTTTCAAATGGTTCACTACTTTTTCTATGCTACCACATTTTTCATCGCTTGCTATGGCTAAAAGTAAAAACCTCAAATAGGTGCTTTTGAACAAGCTATGGATGCTTGGAAAAAATCTACCAAAGCATAATAGTAAGCAATAACATAGACAAGGCAGTGAATTGTTTGAAAAAATTCCTAAAAGAAATGCAGTCTCACGGTGATGCAATGCCATGACAATCCATAGCAATTTTCTTGTCATGGAATTCGTCATGGCATTCCATCACCATGAGACTACATTTCTTTGAGACATTTTTTTCAAGCAGTTCACTGCCTTGTCTATGCTATTGCATTTTTCATACATGTCTACCAAAGCATTTTATCAAGCAGTTCATTTCCTTGCTGCTATGGCTAAAAGCCTAAAACAGGTGCTTTCAAACAAGCTATGGATGCTTGGAAAAAATCTATCAAAGCATAGTAGTAAGCAATAGGCATGAACAAGACGGCGGCTATTCAAAAATGCCTCAAAGAAATGTGGTCTCATGGTGATGGAATGCGTAACAATCCATAGAAATTTGCTTGTCATGGAATTACGTTATGGCATTCCATCGCCACATGAGACCACATTTTGAAGCATTTTTCAAATGGTTATACCTTTTTCTATTGTACCACATTTTCATACATTTCACCTTCCAAAGCATTTTTATCAAGCGGGTTCAATGCCTTCATGCTGTAATTTTAAAAGTAAAAACCTCAAGCGAGGGTGCTTTCAACCAAGCTATGGATGCTTGGAAAAAGAATCTGCAAAGCATAATGGTAAGCAATAACATAGACAAAGCGATTGAATTGTTTGAAAAATGCCTAAAGAAATCTCGATCTGTGATGATGCAATGCCGCTTGACAATCCATAGCAATTTGCTTGTCATGGCGTTAGATCATAACATTCCATCACCATGGACTACATTTCTTTGAGACATTTTCAGGTTCCTTTGCCTTGTCTATGCTACTACATTTTCATACATGTCTACCAAAGCACATTTTGTCAAACAATTAAATTTAACTGGCTGCTATGGTAAAAGCCTAAAATAGGTGGCACCAAAGCAAGCTATGGATGCTTGGAAAAAATCTATCAAAGCATAATAGTAAGCAATAGTATAGACAGGTGAGTGAATTCTTTCAAAAATGCCTCAAAATGTGGTCTCATCAGTGATGGAATGCCATATTTAATCCATAGAAACTTGCTTGTCATGGCATTCGTTATGGCATTCCATCACCATGAGACCACATTTTTTTGAAGCATTTTTTCAAATAGTTCACTACCTTTTCTATGCTACCACATTTTTCATACATGTCTACCAAAGCATTTTATCAAACAGTTCAATGCCTTCATGCTATGGCTAAAGAGTAAAAACCTCAAACAGGTGCTTTCGAATAAGCTATGGATGCTTGGAAAAAATCTACCAAAGCATAATAGTAAGCAATAACATAGACAAGGTAGTGAAATGTTTGAAAAAATGCCTAAAAGAAATGCAGTCCCACGGTGATGGAATGCCATGACAATCCATAGTGATTTGCTTGTCATGGCGACCGTCGCTGGCTTATTCCATCACCATGAGACTACATTTCTTTGAGACGACCCTGAAGCTATTCCTTTGCCTTGTCACAATACTCTTTGCATTTTCATACATGTCTGCAAAGCATTTTATCAAGCGGAGTTCATTGCCTTGCTGCTATGGCTATAATCCTAAAAAAGGTGCTTTCAAACAAGCTATGGATGCTTGGAAAAATCTATCAAAGCATAATAGTAAGCAGCAAGCCATGGTCTCATGGTTTTTTTTGCACGAAAATCAGCTCAATTTTATTCACATTTTTTTGCAAATTTTAAACACGTTTTTTTGGCGATTTTGAAGTTTGAAATGGAAAAAAATCATTGACCAAAAAGTCAATGATTTTTTCAAAAAATTAGGGAAAAAATCATCCAGCCTGGATTTTTTTTTAAAATGGCGGTGTCGGGATTTTTCGCAGTTATCTTCTATATCCGGATACCTTCCTTGGCCCAATGGGTGTCTTTCTTTTTCTTTTCAGCCTTCTCCTTTCCACGCCGGACACGAGTCCTTCCACTCCTATCGAATCATGGGGGGCGTTAAGTACTTTGTTCTTCTCTAAATAGCGACTATATTGGTCCCTCACATACTTTAGATAGGTACCAACTTTCTTAAGGACCTTATTTAGGTTGAATGTTTTATCACCAAACAACACAACTAAACAGTTAATGAGCTCATCTTTTAAATCTTGATTTTGGGCATTCCACCATGTATGTATGGTGGGCCCGAAGAGCTCCAATGTAATATCCCTTAGATGTTTATAAAAAACATCATTTCCTGCAAAATGATCATGGGATCAATAGTCTAAAAAGAGCGATCAATAAGTAAATTTCAATTGGATTATATAGAATAATAATTAAAACATTTTAAAGTACTTGGGACCTTCTCTATCTTTATGGGAACGAAATCCTCAGTCACCACAAGTGTGACCGGCAATGTTCTCATACTAGTAATATGCGAAGATCCAGGAAATGCTGCTAAAACATGACCAGTACCAGTGGCCTCTGCATCCCTAGGTACATGTCCTGATGCATGTTCTGGTATGTGTTCGCTGCCAGAGGGTGCGCTAATGGATGCCTACATGGTATGTGTTTCCGACATTTCAAACGACAATATAGGCATGGATGATGGGGTTAGATAATGTGATGTATGCCTAGGAAGATCAGGATGGACACTTGTACCAACCCTTACTCCTTGGGAAGCACTTGCAATACCCTGATCATGGCCAGGAGCATCATGAGGAGGCAAATAACCCTATAAAAACAACACATTTTAGTTCATGACATAAAAGAGTACAAAATATAAAACCATGAATGAACTTATGTTATAATTAAAGACCTCATGAAAACTTACTTGCAAGTTTTGTAATCTCTCTGTCAATACTTTAACCCTCTCTCTTATCTCATCTGTTTGAGGCATTTTGAACATCAACTGAGTCATTTCTTCATTGCATATTTTCATGAGATTCTTTATCATATCGAGAGGGTTTGCTGAATAAGCCATGTCATCATCAGAAAATATTGACTGCACCTCACTATGGATTCTCTCCTCTACTATTGGTGCCTTTCCTTGATTAGTCGGCTGCAACAATAATATTAAAAACATTATCAAAATTAACCCAAAAAACTTATGAAAAAAACATAATAATAAAACATTTTCCTCATATCTAATTTGTACAATTACAATGAGGTAAACCTGTCGGGTAGAAGTGGCTGAAGATACATCACGATCTATGCTCTGGGTTAGAGCCTTCTCTATACGATCAATATCCCCCTGTGACAAAAATTAAATATAAAAAAACATTATCAAAATGAAACCAATAGACTTATGGAAAAAAACATAAGAATAAAATGGTATATTGGAGTCATTAATTAGAGGTTGGGTAAAATGTACATAGTACGTACCACCCCCATAGTAACTATGTTTGTAACTAAGTGATTCAAATTGTAATTGATTAGCAACTCTTCCCCTCCAGTTATTGATTTTATCGCACATACAAATACATGATTTCCCTCGCCTCGGGCATATGCAATTGGGTTGCTTATTTGTTGACCAGTCATGTACTATTTATAAACCCTACAATATTCCCTGGCAATGCTTTTGGCCTTCCAGTCAATGTACATAGCCACTCCTTTATTTTAGTCCTTATCTTTTAGTTGTATATAATTTCAGCGGCGGTGCATACCTCACGCATGCCGGTGTATATCGAACCAGTTGCATTCAATGTTTGTAACTATAAAGGGTCCAACATCATCAATTCAGTAACTTTGTCATAATAGACCTTTATGCCGCCCATGAAAAATAGGCCCAAACCATGTAATGACAATGGTGTTATGCGATATATCCTCTTGTTGACACAAAAATCATGTTTATTGGAGGAAGTTCCTTGGGTATCCATTGTTTCCATAGATGTTTGTACCTCAAGGGAACCTCGACGTCACCTATGCTCTCATCATCATAAGAACATGACCCCCCTTCAGCAAGAAAAAATTCCATGCGTTTACGGAATTTTCTTCTAATATTTTGACCTCTAGTTGATCTCCCTCTTTTAGACATACTACATGTCTCGCTTTCCTCTTCTCTTCCTGAATTTCCCTCGCTCGAGGAAGACAGATTTGACAAATACCTATTTGGTGGTACCTGCACTCGTAAGGATGTTGGATGAAGTTCTTTCATGGTGATGTGATCTTAAGGTGACATTATGATTAATCTATCATTTCATCGCTAGAATTTCACAGGTTATAAGGTAATCAAGTCTTGATAGATTGCAAGCTATTGTTACTACCGTCCAAATGTGTCCATCACAAATCAAATCTACTTAACATTTTAACTCCCAAATTTTGTAACAAGTGTTAAATGTGACTATGGTCCACCAGTTACACAACCAAGGCCTCAAATGTATTCTCTAATTGTAATCAAAGGACTTTTTCTCTTCATTCAAGTAAATAAACTTGAAGGGAAACACCACCAAGTGGTTTATTGGACACCTACATGACTAAAAATAGAAGCAAATTAACATTTAATTTCCATATGTCTAAGTGGTTAATGGGGAGGGAGTGTGTACTAGGCCTAGTTAAGTTATCATAAGTTTACACTTTGGCAATAATTTTTTTTAAGTCATATTAAATCTTCCTATGTCTAATTGCTAGGAGATTTTCGGTATGTTTTAAGGTAGGATGATTGATGAAAGATCCCAAAGACTAGCCTTTCTCCATAGTATCCAGGTACACATAGCAGCGGTCTTCTCTTATACGGTTGGAGATGATTTAAATAATTTAGCTAGGAATTATTCATTTAACCTAAGGTTTTCTCATAATGCCATCATTGGAAAAGTATGATCAAATTCTTCTATTATGAAGAATTGGTCTATGTGCCTCTAGTAATCACTATAAATGTTTGTAAGGATAAAATGACTAATTGTATCAAGTAGGAGAGAATCAACTTTGAGTTCTTCAAAGATTATATTCCTCTATTCATAATTTTCAAGGGTTGTGTGTGGAGGAGGTTATCACTACGAAGAAGGGAGGAGACCTTTCCTTATATTCTTTTATAATTTTCTTTATTCTTATTTATTTTACACCTACATTTACAAATACACATACATATGCATTTATTGTTTTCATTTATTTCTCATGTAGTTTAATAGTTTGATCTGATGGAGCCTCAAATTTAAGTCCTTGGTTTCCTTTTGTTACTAGTTTGTCTTGATTATTCGGAAGGTACCTAGGGCTGGAATTTTGCTTTGCTTCCATGAAATCTTGGTTTTTTATCTTTGGGTTGGGTTTTTTCTATCGTTACCTTTAGAGGAGGGGTTATAAAAATAACTTATGTCCTATTGAATCGTCTAGGCCAGGCCCCTTTTTAATAAAAATCCTAAATATTTCGCTTGCCCCTTTTATTTATTAAAGTCTGGGTCGGTCCGTGCCTCATGCTTTTAAAACAACATTGAGTCATCGACTGTTGTTGCCCTAAGTGGTGTCCCTTTCCCCTTATTTTCTTCTAAGTATTTTTAATGTTTTGCAGGGGTTATTTTGATGACCGTCGATTTCCCTACAGTTGATTTTGACCGTTCCCCGTGATCTCACGATGACACCACTGCTAGCTATTTGGTGATCACGATATCGCGGGTGGGTGCCACGTGTCTCAGTTTGTCGATGCTGAAAAGAGTAAAAAAAAAGTGTTTAATATGTGTATCGGACTTTAGTGCGTTATGGAGCGGGTTACTAAACCACATGTGAGATGCATGTGCTCATGATCAACGATGATGTTTTAACCTTGTTGAAAAAAGCTGCTTGATGGATAGGTATTGATGCTGCTCCCTATTATGTATGATCGTGATCACCGATTAAGGGAATCAACGATTACCTGCTATCGCGTGATCCTAAACTTAAGGGAGTTTAATGATCATGATATTGCGGGCAGGCACCACGTGTATTCTTTTGGCGCTGCGTATTATGGTGGGTCCTTGATAATGATGTGGAGATGTTGTCACCTTTTTTGAAGGTGACCGTTCGATAATTTAATAGAAACAAGAGATCAACGACAAAGATTTAAATTTGCGTCAAATATAATTGAAGCCATTGGCGCAGTGTGCAAGTAAGCTTTAATGGCAGACGAGACGTCTTCTGGCCATTTCTCATAAATTCTAAGTATTTAATTTCAGGCTATCTTCACCACAAGGGCATTCAAGTGTTTTCCAAGCGGTCCAAAGCCAAAGATAGAGTTTTTTCAAAGCAATTATAGTAGGGTTTGATTTTTTGCACGGCGCAAAATCCCATGAGTTACTTTCTTTATCACTGTTTCTGTTTGAATGTGATTCTTGTGGAGGGTTGTTTTGTGTTGGTCAACAGTTTTCTGGATTAAGGTTCTAGGGTTACTGGTTCTTTTGAATTGTGGGAAATTGCAAAATTCTATTGTAATTTTGTTTTGGGTAGCCCTAGTTTGTTCACAAATTTTATCTTAGGAGAAGCCTTGGTTGTTTGAAATGGCGCCACTAAAGCAACATTATGGCCATATTGATTATTTGCGAAGGAATCTATACAACGATTTCCTTGACCAATTCCCTTTGTCAACAAATGACAAGAAGAGGGGTTTGATCTTAATAAATGGGACAACCTTAGGTGAGGGATTAAGATATAAAACCTATAACATTGTGGATGCTAGGGTAGAAATGACGGGCTTGGAAATGTTTAGGAGATGGTATGGGCAGTGAAATATGTCTCATCCTTTTTCAAATGGTTGGAAATATGATATGGGAAAACTTGTGGTGCCGAATGTATTTCTTGATGTTGACCTACTCAGGGCAGTGGCTGCACGATATGATCCCATCACAAGGATTATCAGGGATAATGATGGCGGGGTTTTATTGAATATAAATGCAGATGAGATTCGACAGGTTTTTGATTTAAGTGAATACAACTCATTGTTGGTCCGGATAGACCTTGATGAAATGGAGCAGGAATATGCCAGGGCACAACCTCTTTTTAGATTAAAGTTGCTACCTCCTCATCTAGCCAGGGTGGGTAGTTCAATGATTCACATCAGCCCAACTGACCTGGAACCTTTCAGGTTGAGTTGTTTTGCTGATCATTTCTTGGCAACTTTTTATTCATTTTGCCAAATTTTAGGTTTTAGCCCTAATACCGAGATTCCCATTGCTTATATGTTTGTGGGGGCTTAAATTCAACATCCTAACTTTTTTGTAGTGTACGACTACGCTTCTTTCCTTGCTAAAAGGATACATGAGGGTTTGCTGAACTTGCATGTGGGGGACACTGGTACTCCTTATTAATGCATATGTTCTTGTACAAGAATGCCGATTTCTTTTTAGAGAAAATGGAGTTGAGGTAGGAGATGAATGGAGAAAAATTACTAGTGCAGGCTTGGAGTGTAGACTTGTCTTACAACAAGG
Source organism: Sequoia sempervirens (assembly GCA_007258455.2). Taxonomy (NCBI): domain Eukaryota; kingdom Viridiplantae; phylum Streptophyta; class Pinopsida; order Cupressales; family Cupressaceae; genus Sequoia; species Sequoia sempervirens. The sequence continues at coordinate 5,310 of VDFB02381901.1, read as the reverse complement.
GAGATGCCAGTTTTATGCAGTTTGATAACTGCTTTGCTTCTAGGCTCAGAGCTAGACTGATGGTGAATGTGCCAAGGATTCCTGAGGATTTGAATGACTTCCTCCGACCCAAAGTGAGGAAGCCTGATTTGAAGGTGTGTCATAATTTGGGTGACATCATTCTATACCCTGTAAGCACTGTCCTAAGGGTTTATGGTTTCCAGAGAGCTCCTCATATTCTTCCATATAATGTACCATCAAGAATGAGATTTGCAGAGGTCATGTGGCAAATAGGTTGCATTCATGAAGATAATTTGACAGGAAAAGGAAAAGGGACTTTGTTCCCTCATTATACTATTGTTTTAGACTTTGTTTTTTCCAAGGGATGATGGGTTCACTTTGACAGATATTTTGATGACTACCATTTGAAGAGTGGATCTAGGAGGCAGCATGACCCTGAGGGATTCTTTTCCCTATTTAGGAAAAGAATTAAGGGTGGCAAGTTTGCTCATGTTTTCAATTTTCCTAAGAATTTGATTAGAAATGAGTTCGATTTGAGCCAACATGAATTAAATAAAGAGAAGTGGATTGCTTATGAGAAAATGCTAGCTATGGTGCATAAACTGGATCCAAAATATGATCCATTGATGGAGTTCACTCCATTTCATAAAAGAATTGATTTCTTGATGAATAATTTCAAAGAAATCATGAGCACCTTGAGAACCAAGAAAATAAACTTGGAACTGGACTAGGGAATTCAGGGATTAGAGGTGAGGCCTGAAGAAACAATGCTGACTTATCAGCTACTAGTGGACAAGCCTCTATACAGGAGGAAGAGAGATGATAGCAGTGATGAAGAAGGAGGAGATAAAAAAGGAGAAAAATAATGAAAACATCATCACAACCGGGTCATGGGATTAAGAAACCTGGGGGGATAAAGATTGTGGATCTGGATTCACCACCTAGAAATAACCCTGTAGAGCTGCCATCAAAGCCAAACCTTAAGAGGTGAAGAGTTGAGGAGTCACAAGAGGCTCTGGTGGATGAAATAATCGTAACTGATCAGGACATGCAGGTTGGTATCCCCTCCCCTCCTAGATCAGCACAATTGGTGTTAACTGATATGGATATATATAAAGGGGCAGTGTGTACAGGACGCTAGGATGGTGGCTTGCAAGGCGTTCTTGGATGATGATGTCTTCATGAAAACTCTTGTGTTCTTGCAGTTGATCTGGAGGATGAAACTTGAAGAATATCAAGATAAATGCAAGAACAGGAGGGAATCAAGACTTGATAGGTTTGACTAGGAGAATGATGATGAAGTCAAAGCTGAATTAATGGAGCAATTCAAAAGCATCACTTCTGATGAAGGAAGGAAACTTGTATCTCAGGCTGGTGTCTTACTCCTCCCTAAATGGGACATAGCTGATGCTGTAGCATTCAATGCTATTATGCAGTCTAAGCATCCTATGAAAAATAGTGAAGAAGAAGTCAAGGCAACTCTACAAGACTCTGCTTTTAGTGAGGAATATGAAACTTTAGCCATATGGGCATTGGCACCTCAAGGTAGAAAACCAAATGTGGCTAATATTAGCCCAAGTATAAGGGGTGGGCTCATTAGCAATATAGCTTCTGAAACCTCAACAATAGAAGCCACAAGTCTGACACTGAATGTGGCCAAATTGGCCTAGCAGATAGCTGAAAGAGATGAAGCTAAAAAGAAAAGCCCAATGGAAAAGTACAATGCAATAATTGGGGAGTATAGTAGAATGTAGCAGAAAAATGTTGAGCTATAGTCTGAAGTAGATAGATTGAGATACAGGCAGATGGGAGAATCGTCTAGTGCCTCTGCTATCAGAGCATTACCTACTACTTCGGGGTCATTGCCCCCTATTATCCCAATCATTTCTACTCATGGATCCCTAATTCAGACACCTGCTAATAGCCCTGCACCAGGGCCATCTGAAGAGGAAGATGAGTATTTTGTAGATCCTACCAAAAAGCAGATGATGAATAGAATCACAGAATTACAGGCTACCCTAAGGGCGAGTGAGGATGGTGCTATGGCTAAACACAATGAGGTGGTTGACACCATTTTGAGGCATTTAAATGAGAAGGTTGATTCTAGATTGCCAGCTATACATTCTTTATATTCTTTATTCTTGGGTGGAATACAAAACATTAACAGAGATCAGGAAGTGGTTCTACCTCTGGTTGAGAAGTGATCCCTCGGGCCACTGCTTTAGATGTTATGTTTAAGGCTTCCAGATTTGATGTAAATAACAGGCCCCAGTCATTAAAGCCTACTCAAATCTTTGTGAAATCATTGAAGGGATTCCAGGCCCTGCTTGATGATTTGAGTAGGAAAATTAGAGAACTAGTAAAGAGTTTTGATGATTGGAATGACACTTTTCTGCCAAATGTAATAGATGGACAAAGAAATATTAAGACACTGCAGCAGTGGCAAGATAGGGCAGAAGAGGTTATTAATGCACAAATCAAATTGATTTGTGATGACTCAGACCATGACTTGTTGGTAAGCAGCATGGATAAAATAATTAATACCAACATGTTCTTAGAGTCATTTGAGAGGGAGCCAACTAGGTTGCGGTGAAATTCACACCTTACAATACCAAGGTGAAGGAGGTGGTGAATTTTAATTGGCCAACGGATGAGGAATATCAAAATTGGGTGGACAAGTACTTAACCGAAGAGGAGTGAAATGGTGTCTATTACTGGCAACTGATAGCTCAGCGGTTATATTATAACTGATTATGGTTTTGTTTCCATGGCGGATTTGGGCACAGGTTCTAAGGTGTAACAAATGCTGCAGCTATTGTGTAATGAGTAGAAATCAACAAAAAGATGCTCCGGGACTTGGTGGTTTTGATCATAGTTTTGAATTGGCACATAGCGGTCCAATTCATCGGTGAGATGTGTAATTTCTAGTCCGATGCTTATTGCTCCTTCATTTTCTATAAGAAGGATTTCAAGGCCGGAAATAAGGGTTGGCAAGTCAAATATTTTGAAGGTCGAGTCTAGGTATAGTTGCAGAGCAGATTGTAAGAACCTTTTTGAATGTTAAGGCAATTTAGGTTTGGGGTTATCCTATAATGGGTTTTAAAGTTATGGAGATTTGATGTTTCATGAGCAGCACTAGCATTTGAGCTATGATGTTATATCTTGAGCTCATGTCTCTCCTCTGTACAAACATATCATAATTTTGAATAGAATAATCAAGGATTATGACGTTCATCTCATTGCTCTGATGTGTGTGTTTTCTGTTTTGCCTTTAATTCAAAGAATTAATTAAAGTGCTTGGATGGAATCATGGATGGGTATGTTTGTAGAGGGATTTAGTAAGAAGTATTGGGATGGGACAAGAATTGACACTATTGTAATGCAATATTGCCAAGGATCATGTGTGCTAAGTATTTAAATCTGTTGTTGAGTCATGAATGTTTGTGAATTTGACTCCCCAATGGTATATGGCACTGATCTAAATTGTATGAATTTGTGAAACTCTGTGTCTGTATGTCTTTGCTTAGGGATTGCCGCCAAATTGCAAATAAAATGACTATCATAAGTTATGAAATAGTGTTGTAGTCATCTCATGCTCCAAGTAGTTGATATTACTGGTGAAAGGCCAATTCATTTTAGTGGTATCCTATTCGGTTGAGCTATTTGTGGGATTATCTGTGAATCGTTAATGATTTTTTATGAGTTTGGTGTAGAGATTATAAACACATTATAGGGACCACCCTCCTGGGTCTTGCAGAGCCCAAAGTGTAGGAGGTTATTATTAAAATCCTCATCAGTTGGTCTAGGTCCTTCGAGCTGCCCTTGATTGGAATTGGCAATTCCATAGGTAGATTAGAAGACCAACCTGGTTTATAGGAAAAACACCAACATGATCAATTTCATATTATATGTGTTGAAGACTTTAGAATTTCAATTACATTAATTTATGGATATGTTGTATCTATAACACTACAAAACCATATGCTCTTTGCATTTACACTTGCATTTAGAAATACACATTTATATACATAGATATAGATTTATTTAATGATTGATATGTTGCATTTATTGTTCTAGGAGAGCATCCGTAATTGCATTTACATTTACATTTAAAAATACATATACATACATACATATATATATGTGTGTGTGTGTGTGTGTGTGTGTGTGTGTGTGTGTGTATGTATATCATTTATTAGAGTGTTTTAGAAACAACCCATTAGGTGCATGGAAAAAATTCATAAAATTAGATCTCCCATACATGTTTTGTTGAAACCTACGCCCTATTCATGCATCTTACAATTACAACAGTATCCATGGGGCCTCTTACACAAGCTACAGTAATCACAAAAAGTGTAAGAGCCACTTTATATCATGTTTGGACTATAAAACCCTAAAAAATAGGGTAACTCAGATTATGATTTGTTGGTGAGCTGTATGGACAAAATCATTAGCACCAGCTCATTCTTGGAGTCTTTTGAAAGAGAAGCGAATTAGGTGGCAGTTAAGTACAAACCTTATAGTGAAGGTGAATGAGGTGATCAATTTTGATGGCCAACTGATGAAGAGTACAAGGCGGTCCAATTGGCTGGTGACACGTGTGCTTTCTGGCTCGATGCTTGTTTGCTCCTCCTTTTTTCTATAAGAAGGATTTCAAGGCCAGAAGTATGGGTTAGCAAGTTAGATATTTTTGGTCGAGTCTAGATGAAGTTGCAGAGCAAATTGTAAAGTCTGATGGTTTTAGGGAAAATGCAATTTCAGTTTTGAGTCATTCTGTAGTAGGTTTTGAATTCATGGGGATTTGATGTTTTATGATAGTATTGGCATTTGAATTGATATGATTAATTCAAACTCATGTCTCTCCATTGTACAAGCATATCTAAATTTTGAATAAAATAATCAAGGGTTGTTTCATTCATCTCACTGTTGTGGTGTGTATGATTCTTGCTTTAGGTTTAATTCAAGGAATTAATTAAAATACTTGAATGGGATTGTAGGTGGATATGTTATGTATAAGTTATTTTATTTTTTCTGTCTTATCTTATACCATTTTACGAGAATGGGGGTGCCAATGTACGAGAAGATCTTTAGAAACTAGGCATGAAAATTGAAGGTTAAAGAGAATGGGGGTGCCAAACTTACAATACTCATTGCCCCTTGGTCGTCGATTTTTCGTGAGTGCCCTCAACCTCATCCTCAACACTGGTATTGACCTTGTTTTCACTCCTCCAAACTCTTCCTCGATGTTGATATTGACCTTGTTTTCACTCCTTCAAACTCTTCATCGGCGCTGGTATTGACCTTGTTTTC
>VDFB02381900.1:0-15964 GCA_007258455.2 Sequoia sempervirens | reverse complement strand
ATCAATCTCATATCCTAGAGGCTCTATCCATAGAGTCCTAGGTTCAATTGCCTCTATAATGCACTCATCAATGGATACCAAAAAATTTATATCATTTGCATATTTAGACACCAATATTTTTGGAATTTTGTTTCTATCATACATGTTATTCTACAAAACTACAAAAAATGTAGTCAGAGCATCACCCTATGCCTTGAAATCTCCACTGTTACTTAGGTAATCAAATATTTGATGTGCTACCGGTCTACTAGTATCTCATATCATATTTTTATTCCCAGGTAGCTCTCTCAGAAAGTAAAATAGCAAACAAACTATCAGTGTTCCAAAATTGAATGGATATTTCTATGTCTTGGTCTAACTCAAGTTCTCCATAAGTTGTTTCTGAAGAAACTCACATAAATCATAGTCTTTTTCATTCACCACCATGTCATGTGAAACATAAATTATAGTTGTAGACATTGAATTTCCTGTATTGATAAAGTGGATCTTGTGACCTATCATGGTTTTTTCATACCTCATAGTAGGGTTGGTAATAGGTTTGGTAGTCAATGCTCTCCCATCATATGTGGCACCAATTAACTTTATAAGCACATCATTTTTCTTAGACTTTAACACCGGTACAGGTCCGATGTCACAAAGAATACTCATAACTTTGATCACATCTTTAGAAATTAGTCCATGCACATTTTTCCATACAAACTTATTGTTTACTCTACTTAGGGCTATCCTTACAAACTTCACATCCATTTCACTGCAAAAGTCGAGAAACCAGTTCCACACATCTAGCTTCTTTCATACAAGGTTTTCATACTCTGGCTTCACTAAGAGATTATCTCCAAATAACTCCTTTAGCCATTGATTCTTGAGTACTTTATGATCAAATTCTTCCAATTTCGCATGAATGTAAGTTCTAGTGTCCTCAATAGGCAAGACATGATTTGGAATTTTTGAAAACACACTAACAAGGTCAATGTCGAAAACCTTCCATGAAAACCTTTTGAATTTTGGTCTAGGTCTCTCAGAAGTCTCAACCATGATTGGTGTGGCCATATCTCTCTCAATTATTTTATAGATGCTAATACAAATTACTTCTAATGCAAACCCACAAAGTATAGACAAAGAATAGAAAGATGTAAATACATTTTTCACGCTTCAATGAAAACTAGGGTTTGATGCCAGATGCTTTGAATCGCCTTTGACACTCCTTCAACTCACTTATCTCTCTCTAAATGCATAAAATTGATTTAACTCAACTTAGAATTTCACTTTATACTTTACCGATCTATCATAATTGCATTTGATCTTCAAAAAGCTGATAAACACCTTATGAATACCCTGAAAACCCTAAAAAGCTTCGTAAATATTCAAATTTGCATATTTTCTACTAGAATCTTTTTCAACATCTTCAAATTATCATTTTACATTGCATATCTTCATGCTACCACTTGACACCTATTATTTCAAGGGTTCGTTAGTTATCTTTGTAATTGCTCCCCCTAAACCCATTATTGGATTTAGGCTTTAGAACAATTGTCTGCACCAAATGGAGGTATAGATGTGTTAGATTCATCCTTTTTCTCATATTCTTCTTTCTTCTTCCAGATCTTCTCCATTTACTTCTTTACTTCAATAGTATCAACTTTATTCACATGTTTATTCCTTTTTTTTGGATTAGATTTATTTCCATTCTTGCTTCTGCAAAATATTGAAATATGTCTTGGTTTGTTATAGGTGTAACACACAATATTTTTTGACCAAAATGATTTGAATTCATCCTTGATCTGCACTGGTTATCCTTGTGACCAAATGCATTACATGTGTAGTAATAACCTTGAAAAGATTGAATCATTCTACCAGTATTGAATCTATTCATCATCATCTGACTTCTGCACTCAGTAGCTCTATGTCCAAATTTATTGCATGCAAAGAATTATCCAGAAAATAATCCACCATTCTGATTCATTCTACTTCTACATTTTGTTTCCATATGACCAAATTTATTACATGAAAAGCAAATATCATTGAAAGATGAGTACCTTTGAGCATTAGGTTGTTTGATAGGAATCCTTCCAATATTGCTTCTTTGATTCTTGATCTGTCTACCATTTCCTTGAGTCTTCCTCTAATTTTCCACCTTGTTATGGGTTTTATTTTCTTTTGAAGTTTTTCCTTCTTCAAGTCCTAAATCACTTTTATCCTTATAGGGTTTTTGTCTTGCAATCAATTCATCCAGCCTTGTAGAACTTGTTTTGAATTTGTCCTCATGAGCTCTTGCTTTCTCCAGATCTGATCTTAAGGTTACCACTTCTTGTTCAAGCTTGATGCATTCTTCAGACTTGCTTTGAATTTCAATTTTCTGACAGTCCTTAATTCTCTTCCTTTCTTCCACCTACAATTTTAGTTTGGTGATGTCCTCATTTTCTTTCTTTAACTAATCATTGACTTCTCTATGCCTTTCCTTGAACTTTTTGATTTTCTCTCTTAACTTTTTGATGCATTCATTTTCTTCTTTCAGGTTCTCCTTCAAAAAAATTTCTCATTTTCAACTCTATCAAGATCTTCAAGAGCAACATTCAATTCTTCTTTTTCAATTGTGTAGTCATCTCCAATGTATTCAATTGTAGATATTTCTTCCAGAGAAATAGGACACTTTTTTTCAACCATGTGTTCAAACTCCAACATCTCCCTCAAGTTGTTAGGCTTTTCTAAAGGAACCAAGCTCTGATACCAATTATTGAACACCCAAAATACTAAGGAGGGGGTGACTCAATATTCTATTAAACAATTCAGCTATAAACCATCCAATCATTACATCACATCTAACTGTAATTGTAAGTAAAGATATGAAAGAGATAATAACACCACATAACACATAAATGCCAGGATTTTTACGTGGAAAACCAAAAATGGGAAAAAACATGGTGAGGATTAGCTCACAATATATTATAACCGATTATAAGATATTACAGGGGCACACTTCCAGGACATACTATCCTTGAAAGTCTCACAACCTGAAGTGATTACAAAATGGAGTGTTCCTCACTGCCAAAAATTGAACAGATGGAATACACCTTTCATGTGTTGAATTAAGTTCCAACTAAGCTTTGAAATACAAAATCCTACATTGGTTTGCAGTTTTACAACATATGTTGTAATTTTTCCTTGATACATAACTTATAAATACAAGCTCGCATAACATCATAGTATCACACATCTCTTCTTATCATATGTTGCATCTACAATACAAAAATATTTCATATATATATGCTATTGCATCTTTACACATCAATTAGGTCGGCGTAATTAGATGTACACATACTTAATTCAAAATTAGCTTGTTGGCTTAAAACTTGAAACAAAGTTCCTCTTGATCTCAAACCAAAACATGCAAGGCATGATTTAGGTCAGCACAGACCTAAAAAGGATCTCTTTGGTATTCACACATGTATTAATCTTTATACCACTTGTTCATGTCATCCAGGAGAATTCTTGAGCAGAAAATTGTATGCCGAACTTATGTCATTTGTATCTTTCATCCCATTCAACCAAAATTGTTGAAAACTTGTTCATAGATGTATATAATAGTCCTGAATAATATAATAAAACCACATAGGCCAATCTTCTGATATAGGAAATTCTAGACCAAATTACCAAATTAGGAGAACACAAACACTATTTACTGGATTAGACAAAAGTGTCACCAAACAATGTTGGCATCAATGCAACACACCAAAGGGTTTATTCCTCATTCTTCCAAAAAAAATTCCAGCTAATGCTTAGAATTGGAGGGGATCCGCTATTCTCTACCATTTAAGGAAAATTTATCAACCTCATTATGATCACTATGTCGAGGAACAATGGGAGTTTTGTTAGTGTAAAAGATTCTTTTTTTACACTCACTTAAGCTTAATTAGTGATGGGCCTAGGAAATAGCTAGCTTTCTTCCTTTTAGTTTATGTCTTTTAACATTTCAAGTTGCTTATCTCACAAACAATCATGAACCTTATATATCTTTTATGTCTTTTATGCATCCTAAACCAAACTTTACCATGTGGAAATATAATTATGATATGATGATTTTTGCATGGATAAATGTGTGAATGTTTATAAAATTCAATATGATTCTATGTTAATTCATGGTTGATTAATGATGTGTATACTTTAGATGAAAATGATCTCTTGCAACCAGAAGAACTATAGCCCAAAACAACTGGATTGACCAACTCGTAGGCAAAGGATTCTAGGTAGATTGCAGGGGAGAGTTTAGAATGTTGAGAATGTGATAGTTACAAGAAAGGATGGGAGCGATCATTAAAGTGGTCAATCGTTAGTCACCAAATCATCCAATAAGATGATATGAGGAAGAAGAAGAAGTTTGTATTGATAAGGAAGCCAACGTGATAGTTTTCACATAGCATGTCTATATCAAACTGTTATTGCAAAGTTTTAATTCTATTTGTCTTCTTCTATCTTTTTCAATTATGATTTCAATTGCAAAGACTAGTCCTCTCCCTATTTTGAAGGAGAGTGGACATTTGCATTTATTTTTCTATTATTAGTCCTTATGCAAATAAAGCTCCTCTTGAGCCTATATATTACGATCGGTGGTTGAGGAGAAGATCTAGTTAGAGATATATGTTTGATAGTTTCAATTTTGTTTCACAGACAATACTTCATTGTTAGTTTTTTGTTATTTATTTGTAATAGTTATGCACTCATGAATGAAATATTTGTGAAGATTCTTGTCATGTTGTGAGAGTTCAGTTATATGCAATAAAGATGTTCCAGTTTACTATTATGATCAGTTGATTCAAGTAGTACATATTTTATTTCTCTTGTGGGTACAACAACTTGAGCAAGACTCAAGGTACCATTCACCCAACTTAATTTTTGTTATTAGATTAGAAGATTACATTGTTGCATTCATTTCAAGTAGATTCTTAATTACATGCACATGAATGATATCTTGTATCATGAATTATTCTTTGTAATTTGTCTTTGAGTCATTCTCCATAGATGTCAAGTAGTTAGAAGTAAGATTCAATAGTGTTAGTGAATTCCAAAGTTCAAGTTTAGCAATTAACAATTATAGTGTTAAGTTGAAGGTACCTGTAGCATCAGTAGTAGATTAAGTTATTACCCCCATTTTGTAAGTTAATGCTTTACTTACTTCTCCAACCTTTATTGTTTTCCTATATGTGTGTAAATCATGTATACTCACCGATATAGGCCGTGTAGAGTCTGTGGATGCACATACAGTGCCAACATCACCAAAAGCTTATGAAGCCCAAGTTGATAATTAAATGAAGTCTTTGTGCGGGTTTATTGAACTGTTTAGCTAGGAACTCCTTTGAATTGTGTGTCTAGCACCAAGTTGACTGAGCATTAGAAAGGCCTTACATTTTTGGCACCGTTGTTGGGGATGGTGCTACATTCAGGGTTCTTTTGTGTAATTTCAAGCTTTCATACTTTAAATATTTTGATTTCAGCATTAAGATAATTAGGTTTTAATCCATCAACATAAAAATGTTTTACTAACATTGTGTATGAGCATATGATCGAAAGAGTTACAACTATTGTATGCGGAGGCAATAAGACACTTTGGGAAGATTTATCCCCTCAAAACACGAAGCTTTAGAGGATACTAGTGATCAAAGTTAACAAAGTGAGGGTATTCTTGAAGAAGAACCATCCCAAACACCAATATCCACATTAGATACAGAGGAGACTTCCCATACACAAATCATCAACATGGGTGATGTTGTGGTGGAAGACCCACCAGATCATATGAATTTGTAATTCCCCATTTTCTAACCAAGAGAGAGCAACTGCCTTAAAGAACGTGTCACCTTTAGCATTACCTATTTTCTATGGGATGGTCATGGAGGATCCAGATACCTTCCTTTTTAAGTTTGATGTGTTATGTATAATTTATGATTATACTATAGATACACATAGGCTCAAACTATTCCCAACAACATTGAAGGATGTTGCTCTGAGATGGTTTATGGGTTTAGGAAGAAATGTTGTTCCAAATTGGAATTCCATGAAGATAAAGTTCTTAGAAAAGTACCAAGATTACTTAGAGTCATAGATAGAAAGATGGATGACATCTTTAGGATGTCACAAAAGGAATATGAATCTTTGGATGACTATATGGAAAGGTTTCAGTTTTTCCTTAAGAAATCCCACCAAAACAGACTCTCTTATGAGTCTTTAAAATTGATATTATTTAGGGGGATTAATGAGGATTGCATGGATGCACTTAACCTCATTGAGGTAGGAGATATTTATTAGGAACCATTTGAGGAAATATGCAAAGCATGTAGGAACTACTCAAGGTCTTTCACTAAGAAGGTTAGAGGAGACCAGATATCTTCCATTAGCAAACCATCTAATGGAGTCTCTAGAGTTGAATTGAGTAATCTTCTATCAAATATGAAGGAGGATATTATCAACCATCTTGATACATAATTAGAAGCCCTCCATATCAAAAAGAAGCAAGAAGAGGCAGAATAAGCTCTTATAGAATGTTACCCACATTATAGACAGAGGAGGATTAACTGCAAATGCAAGAAGGTGGCAAGTATCTCTAAAGATAAGCAAGGTACATGAGAATTTCATATATTGGAAGGTAAAGATGCACAAATAGTATACATATCTCAAAGAAAACCATGGTATCCAAGATAAGGTATGCCTCAAGATCCTTTGAATTACAACATGTCATTTCCTAGTAACAATACAAATCTTCCTAGTTGGAACCCTTAGTCTTGGGCCAATATGCAAAAACAACAATGGTCAATGCCTCAAACCAATTGGAATCAAAAACATAAAAAAATGTGGCCACCATAAAATTCTCAAGGATCTAACTATAATTATCAATGGCCACCCCAACAAAACCAATGGCAACCTCAGTGGCAAAGAGGTCAATAATAGAAAAACTAAAACATGAATTATTAATAGCCGCAACAACAAACCATTATATCAAACCCAAAAAATCCAACACCACAGCCACCTAGATCACCTTAGCTACCAGCCCAACCTACACCTAACCCCAATAACAAGCTTGTTCAACAAGCTTATGCTAATAAAGCTATTCAATACCCTACTTATGGGGTAGAGGTGAGTGATGTCCACATTAGATCAAGGAAAATGTTGGTTGGGCCTTCATCCCCTCACCTTAGACAACCAACCTAAGGAACCTGACTCAAATCAAGTTAACCAAACCAATCAAATTCCAAAGCCTCCATTCCCTGAAAGATTAGTAGTTCAAAGGAATCAAACACAAGCTGAAACTGACTTGTTGGGACAACTTAAGGTTGTTTGTATCAAGATACCTCTTATCCAAGTCATTACGGAGGTTCCTATCTATACTAAAACAATGAGAGAACTATGAATTAAAAATTCAAGTAGGAAGCAAAAAAACCCTCAAACTGTACATGTCCTAGGACAACTTATAAACATTATGTTGGAAAACATAACTATCACCAAGTATGCAGACCTTGGGAGTCCTACAGTGGATGTAGAGATAAATGACACTCTCATTAAGAACACCTTAATTGACTTGGGAGCAACTATTAATGTAATTACCAAAGAGATCACGAATTTTTTATAGCTAATAGAACTCAGACCTACACCTATTGTTCTATAGCTAGAAAATAGGTCCACAGTTAAACCTAAGGGTATCATTGAAGACTTGGTAATAACATTGGATTCATGGGAGTACCTTGTTGACTTTATGGTATTATAGCCTAAATCTAATCTTGTAGGCTACCCCCTCATTTTAGGAATACCTTGGTTAATAATAATATATGCCTTTATAGGTTGCAAGTCTGGGAATATGATTATATCTAATGGAAATGTGACTAAGAAATCGGTCCTTTATCCACCAGTCCAGCCACATGTATACCTAGAACAAACCATTTGGCCTACCCTCGATGAGGAGGATCAATATTCCTTGCAAACCCTGATGACTATTGAATGCAATAATTTGTTAGAAAACCAAGATGAAGATGATTTGATAGTAAAAATCATGCAAAATAACTATGGTAGGGACCTGCAACATCAGGACTGTCTAACATGTCTGCAAGATCCTCTACAAAATATGATTCTTTCCAGCTCATCTAATTCAATTTACCAAATATTTCACACCTCGCTACCACACCAATGTGTCCTAAATATAGAAACACTTGAAATCTCATCAGTTCAAACATCCAAGACTTTAGAGATAATGTCAGGTAAATCATTAAATGTTAACAGTCAATTGATTGATATACAATAGACCTTACTGATGAACGTGTTGCAAGCACATGCAATAGCCTTTGCATGGGATTAACATGAAATGAAGGGGATATACCCTAACTTGTGCATGTATAGGATTTATATCAATGATGGTTTTAAACCCATAAGGAAACCCTAAAGGATAATGGACCCTACAGTCAGAGACATAGTTAAATCAGAATTACAAAAATTGCTTGATACAAGCTTTATCTATCCTATCTATGATAGTCAATGGGTCTCACCTCTATTAATTGTCTCAAATAAAGGAGGAAAGTGGAGAGTGTGTAGACAACCAAGAAGGACCACTTTCCACTCCCCTTCATAGAACAAGTACTTGATTCATTAGTAGGAAAGAAGTACTTTTCCTTTCTAGATGGATTTAGTGGCTACAACCAAATAAAGATTTCCCTAAAATATTATGACAAGATAACTTTCACATGCCCTTAGGGAACATATGATTATTATGTCCTACCATTTGGGTTGTGTAATTCACCAACCACCTTCCAAAGGGAAATACTAAGTATATTCATAGACTTTTCACATGATTCCATGGAAGGTTGCATGGACAATTTCACAACTTATGGGAATACATATGATGAAGCACTTGACAATCTAGAGAATGTGCTAAAAAGGTGTCAAGAACATAACTTATCCCTAATTAATGAAAAAAAAATCATGATGATGACACAAGGGATTGTATTAGGATATTTTGTGTCAAATGAAGGAATTCAAGTGGATCCCAACAAAATTGAAGTGATCTCAACACTCCCTATGGCTCAAAGACAAAATTATGTTAGAATTTTCCTAGGACATGTTGGGTATTACAAGATATTCATTTAGGACTTTAGCAAACTTGCAGCTCCACTATTTGTTTTATTGTCCAAAGATGTAGAATTTGAGTGGACAACTACTTGTCAACACTCTTCTGAAGCACTCAAGGAAAAATTGACCAAAACCCATGTCTTGAGAGGACTAAATTAGACCTTACCTTTCCATATCCATACATATGCTTCTAATTTTTCTATAGGAGTTGTACTTGGGTAGAAGGAAGGAAAAAAAGAGTATGTCATATATTACATCAGCAAAAATCTACAAGGGGAAAAACTCAATTATATAGTAATAGATAAGGAGATGTTGGCAATAGTATATGCAATAAACAAATTCAAGAATTATATTACAGGATATCCAGTGTTCATACATACTAACCATACAACAATAAGGTATCTAATGAACAAACCAGTGGTTGGTGGTAGGCTTGTTAGGTGGTTATTTTTACTTAAAGAATTTGACATTGCCATTATGGATAAGCTAGGTAAAGTAAATGTAGTGGAAAATTTTCTATCCAAACTAACAACCAAATTAGAAGATGTTGTTGATGATTCTTTTCTAGATGAGAATTTATTTTCTCTATCTCTGCATACACCTTGGTATACAGATGTAGCCAACTATCTTGTAGTGAGACAAACACCACCCCATTTCTGACCAAGATAAAAGAGGAAATTGGTTCATAAGAGTTTTATTTACTCTTGGATAGTTAGATACTTATTATACATAGGCATAGACAACATAATGAGGACATGTATTAGAGAAGATGAAGTATATGATATCCTCAAAGCATGCCATGATGAACCCTGTGGGGGACACTTTTCAACAAAGAGGACAACTCTTAAGATTCTCAACACTTGATACTATTGGCCAACTCTTCATAAAGATGTAGAGAGTACACTAGGGGTTGTGATAGGTGTCAAATAATGAGAAGGCCAACAAAAACATATGAAATTCCATTACAACTAGAGTTAGCTTTGGAACCATTTAACAAATGGGGATTATACTTTATTGGCCCCATATCACCAACATCAAACAACAAAGAGTACATACTAGTATGCACAATTTACCTTACAAAGTGGGTGGAGGTTAAGGATCTACAATTTGAAAGAGATGGTAATGTGGCAAAAAAATTCTATGAGGACATACTCATAAGATATGGAGTTCCAAGAGATATTGTCACAAACCAAGAACCCTAGTTTATATCAGATTTGATCACAAAATTGGTTCAAGAGTATGAGTTTAGACATAGGAAGTAAACACCCTACTACCCTCAATCTAATGGGCAGGTTGAAGTCACAAAATGGAAATTAAAAACATTCTCACAAAGATAGTAAAAATTCATAGGAAAGATTGGGCAGCCATGTTGCCTAAAGCAGTTTGGGCCTATAGAACAACTTGGAAGACCACAACCAAATTTATACCATATGAATTGGTGTATGGGAAGAAAGCATTACTTCCTATTGAATTTAAATACAAAACATTGAGGAAAATAGTTGCATTGGGCATGTACTTGTCCATAGCTCAACAAGAGAGAATACACAACCTAAATGCACTTGATCAAATTAGAATGGAAGCTTTACACCATAGAGAATTTGTCCAGAACTAAAGAATCCATTGGCATAATCAGTTTATAAAGACAAAGGAATTCAGTGTAGGTGATTGGGCTCTCCTTTATGACTCCAGATACAAAGAATACAAGGGTAAATTACAAACTAGATGGCTTGGTGCATATGAGATAAAACAAGTGTTTCCAAATGCAGTAGTACAACTACATACAATTGATGAAGTGAGGTTCTCATTATTGGTTAATGGACATAGATTGAAGCTTTATAGGAAACCATTGCAGAAGGATGACTTCCTTCTTTCATTAATTTAGCAGTTTGAACCTACAATTGACAATTCAATAGCAGATACTACAAGTTCTACAAATGAATCAATGGATGAGCTACACAACTCACCAACTAATTTTTCACAAGTATAATTCCACTAAATCATTCACATGTACACGCTACACATGTGACAATCGACAGCATTCAATTTTTGGAAAATTCAATGAAGCAACAAGGACCTGTAGCATAACGCCTGAAGGTGAAAAACTTTTAGAAGCGACTTGTTACTACAAGCACCCATAACACTTATTTGATAGACATTTTACATAACCACCACATCCATCACCTATTTATAATTTCAAATTACATCCATTTGTACATGCAATTACATATATTTCATTATATTCATTCACACATATCATTTCCACCACCTTTCTCAACTACCACATAGCATGCATTCATTTCACCTCACCTATTCTATATACTTTGTAGCCTTTTCATTCTATCATTCACCATGCATCATACATATGTTTTCATTCATTTCAAATTGCCTCTAAATGATTTTTATTGTAATTACAAGTCATTTCACATTCTAGCACAGGAAATCAACAATCACTTCATGTGAGTTTAGTTTCATTCCAACACATTTCTACAGGTACATGCATTAACTTCTCATAATTAGCATAGTGATTATTGATTTTTAGCATGTTTACACATTAATTTGTGCATGCTTCATATCTAAATTTATTTTCCACTATATTTCATTAAACTCTCCACCAAATTTGTACCACTAAGTAAGGATAGTTAGTATCTTTAATTGGAGGGAGGTTTCCTTATATTCTTGATCTTCAAAAGCTCTCTACAAGTTTTTTTTCCATTTTATTTTTCCTCTATTTTCAAATAATACAATCTCAAAGGAGAGAAAGAGGGTCAAAGAAAGTTGAATTGAAAGGTTTCAAGCATACAAATATTGTGAAAGTGGTGCAGTTGGAGTGGCATATAGAGAATTAAGGAATTGTAGAATAGTAGCAGTATTATGGGAGGTAACATTATTCATAGGGAACTAGTAGCACACACCTAGCTATTAGAAGATAGGATGGTATTACCCTTTTTCAACATGCTAGTTGGTTCGAGTCTTTCTTGAAGCTTACAAAGTATAATGAGTTCATGACACAATAGTTTTCTACCACATTATAAAATGATGAAGCAGTAGCAAGAGGCTTAAGGATAGATGCCTCAAAAGCTACCATTGTTGAAGTATCTAGTTTTCCATGGGAAAGGGACAAATTTCTAGCTATGGCAGATGTTATTGTTGTCAAGGATGAATTCAAGCAGCTAAGAGAGAACCTAGACTCATCTTCTCAAGGTAATAAAAGATTAGCATTACCTTGGTCCTGGGCTTCAATTCTTACATAATCAAGTATTTAACCTGTGATCATAGGAAATCCTTGTTGTATACAATTCATTTTAAACTATTGAGTCATCTTTTCCATGATAGGCATGTGAATATCCCAAATTTCTTATATAATTTGTTGAAAAGAATGGCATCTGAGTATAAAAGAAAAGGAACAATTCAACATTATCCCATTTCTATTTGATCATATTATTGATAAAAAGGAGGCTTAGGACTCAATTTCCACATGTTTGTTGGGAAAGTTTCATAAATTGTAACAATATCAATAGTGTCCTTGAAGAACCTGTTGTCCTAGAAATAGTAGAGAAACCTGTTGTCTCAGAGAGGGAAATGCCCTCTAGATCCCCTATTGTGTCACCTACCCACAACATAGGAGAGCCAAAGGAGTAGGGTTTGCAGGGCACTCGAATTGCAACCACTACCGACCAACCTACAACAGAGGACGAGGAAGAAACCCCTATTTTTGGAAAAAAATAAAGGGCCCAGAAAAGGAAAGGTGGATCCTTTTTTGCACCTTCCACAAGGCAAAAAACACCCACAAGGTCGTCACATCACCTAAGAGAAAAAAGGCTAATGAGGGCACATGCATAAGACAGAAAGAAGATGTGGTTACAATTGAAATAGACTCAAAATCAGAGGGGGATTCCCCTACTAATGTAAATACACCTATTACACAGTCATGGTACTATACAAGTACCTTTGAATCTTATTATGAGGATATTTTTGTTGCGAGAAAAATGAGAAAGAGAACCCTAAAGAGCCCTGATTAAGAGGGTAATGATGATACAAGTGAGGGGGATGACTAGTTTTTGTAAAGAGATGGGGTTTTTATTGAGAAAAAGGATATTAGCAAAGAATTGTAGCAGGTTATGGAAAGGATAAAGAATTTGGAAGATTTGTTGAAAACACACTAGAAAAAGACAATGAGAGGGACAAAATAATTAAAGAGTTAGAGGAAAAGCTTTATAAATTTGAGCATGGGTCTAGGTTGGATGAATTGGCATAACTTGCTATCATAGAAGCAGAAAACAAGGAACTAGTACCCTAGGGCCCAATTCCTCCACTCGCATTTCCCTTTGTGCCAACTATGGTGTCCTTGGGTGTGGAAAAGAACCCAAGAGTTCTTTGAGAAGAAAAGGGAGTGGGAAAAAGAAAAAGTTGAATTGATATAAAAAAACACCAAGGCACTTGAACAAAAGAGGAAAAAATAAAAAAGGCTAAAAGTGAAGATTTTAGAGTTATCATGCATTAGCTAATAATTAATTACTCTTTAATTGATTATTAGTCCAATTTATTCTCAAGCACTTAAGCTAAACTTAGGAGTGCTTTTATGTTTTTATAAGTTGAGATAATATTAGATCGTTATGTCTCATCTCATGTGATGTTGACACTTGTCATGATCTAATACCTTTCTCATTTAGGGTTTTTCTCTTATAAGCACTCAACCCTCATTGTAATTATCTCAAGATTTTATATCTTCTTGAGAGTCTCTTGATTCTATAGCTTTTTCTTGTTGAGGAATATTGCATATATTGTTTGCAAATCTCTTGTGTGGAAGGTGTATTTGTTTGTTGTTTGATCCCGTAGCTTGTGGTTTTGTGCTTGTTTCACAATTCTAACGGAAGATTGAAGAAGTAGCAGGAAAGGCTACAAAAATTCTAAAGTGTATACTTGTTGCAAGAGTTTATGCATTATTTCTATAGGAAAAGTATTTGTGTTTTCAATTCAACCAAGTGATTAGTGATTTGTCAATGACAATGAATAGAAAAAAATTATTTTTAGATACTTTTTCAGACTCTACACTGGACATGCAGGACTAGTTATGTGAGTTCTACTTGCATAACTTTGTTCTCTCATATCAGATTGAATGGAATCCACTGATGTTTGTAGGGGATTTATAAATCAGAGCATTAGCCTATTTTATCAAAAATGAGTTTGTTGAAACCAGAATCGGAGTTGCTAGACATAAATACTTCCACCAGAGAGAGATAATGGCGAGAATGCTTGCTATATCAATATGCAAGATTGATTCATGATTAATTGATACAAATGTACAAGATGAGGCTTGCTTATAAAGGCAAGCATGCACAACCCTAAACCTAACTTGAGCTACAAGATAGCTCAATTAGATAAGGATAATAAAATGCAACCTAGGACTTAAATTAATCCTAAGTAAACTTATGAAAGTGTAATTAAATAGTTAATTACACCAACACCCCCCCATAAGTGCAACTTAGGGAGAAGATTATAATGCAAACTACTATGGGTCCCGGCAACTAGGCCATGTTAGGTACCCATTTACAGATGCAAATGAAATGCAATCTCTCATAAAGTGGAGAAAAGGAGAAAACCCAGTGGGACAAAAATCCTCTCCAAAAAGAGAGAAAACAAAAAAAAGCATGATGAATGTAAATATGATGTATGGAGGACTCAATGATACCCCCCAAGGACTACATCCATCATGAATATACAATAAATTACCCCCCCATAAGAGGGAAGTAATGAGATAAGATATCCCCCCCATGATGTATGATCTCCTGCAAGTATGGTTAATGTTTGAAGACAAAACAAAATCCAATGCCTACAAACAATGTTTCTCCCCTTAGGAAGAAGATACACCAAGTACAACTATAGGAATGATTCCCATTCTAGATAGGAAGTAGGAAGAGGAATCCATATGTATGAAGATTGTGTCTTTGAAATCTGCTCATGTGTTCCCAAGTTCTTGGATAATGAGGATGATGCCACAATCCAATCAAGTACATGCCCAATCACAACAAACTATGACAAACTAGGAACCAATGGAAACTGATCTTGAACAAACTCCATAGAAAAACATGAAGTGATAATAGTGGACCCATGACTATCATCAAATAGGAGAGATAGACTCTCAAATTGGTCCTCCAAATCTGAAATGTGAGACTCCACAAACAAAGAAGCAATGTCTGTCAAATAGGAATCCCAATCAGGAAGACTATCAGATACCTGTTGCAATGAATCAATGGTAGTACTCAATGACTCATCAACAGAAGATGAAGAATCTAGAACCTCTGAAGCATCTGCAATCTCGTCCAAAGGATCACAAGCATGGGTTATCAACTCTGAAGAATGAACAAGCACATGTGAGTTGGAAAGAGGAGCTTCAAGAGATGGAGAAGAATCATGGTCTCCATATACCTCTCTAATGTGAGTCCAAAGAGCATGAGGACATTCGAAGTGAATAAGTGTCTCCAAAATGTCATCATTTACATTTTCAAAAATAACTCTAAAGACTCTAGCCCTAAAGCCTTTCCAAATGCAATACTCAACATTTGTGCTAGGACAAGGAACTTTATTAAACAAATAGGGCAATAGATTTCTCTCACCAAGATGAGTGAGAATTAAATTACTCCATTGCCTATAGTTCCCATTCTCCAAAGTAATTAAGTCATCCATTTACAAACTATGTGGTGTTGGCTTCTCCCTCTTTATTTGGAAATAAATAAGTTTTATAGAAACTTTAAAAAATCTCCAAAAAACCCGTCACAACTTTTTCAAAAAAAAAAAACAATAGAAAGATTTTTTTTTTAAAAACTTGCCCTCTTTTTGAAAAACTAACCAAAAATAGGGAAAA